>KZ505728.1:495450-516176 GCA_002844005.1 Limosa lapponica baueri
TGGTTGGACTTGATGATCTCAAAGGTCCCTTCCAACCATGAATATTCTGTGATTCTGTGATTTTCTCTTTTGGAGCTTTAGCAGCTTAGAGAAACTTCTTTCTGTGACATTCAATCAACAGTACAATAATGAAGCTTATGCTTTAAAAAATTATAGAGATGGAAAAGAAGGGAGGGAAGGTCTTTAACTCCTTTCTCCTTCAGATCACTGCTAGGCTTTTTTCCTTTCAGAGTTTTGAAGACAGCTCTTTCAAAACTAAATTTGACAGTCTTCCACTAGGGTTGTTTCTGTTCTTGAGAACAGAAGCTATGGGATAGCTTTACTACTCCCTTCAAAAACTAAATTGCTTGCTAAATTGCTTTCTAGGCATCAAGTCAAAATTCTTTTAGAGTTGAATTATGTGTAGAAAAGAAGCTTTCCTGAAAGCCATATGAGTGATGCAAGAGACTTCACACAAAAGAAGCAAATACAAGAGAGTGATGTATCCCTGAGGATTTAGTAGTCTCATTTCTCCCAGTCAGGGGCAAATCTTCCTACTTCTACAATAATAAATCACACTTGGGGGTGTTCACTAACTCAACAATGGAAATAAGTTCTTATTGCTGTTCTAACAAAAATATTTCCCTTTTATGAGTTTGTATATGATTACTTATATTTACTGTAATGCCTATTCCAGATGTGAACCTAATTTACATAATGAATTAATAGCTTATTTGTGCATCTTGAACTAAGACTTAATTAACCCTTATCTTCTCTTGCTTGCATAATGTAACAATTCTTATCTAGCATTGTAAAAATAACACTCATAGTTTATTTTGTGCATGGAAAACACAGGAAATTTTTGAAGAACATTGATCGAAAACGTTATTTATACATTGGTTTCCTTGCATTCCAGATTCTTAAATTTCCAACTTTAGAGATAGATTTAAAGGTGTTGAAAAGAATGAGATGAGAAATGTGGAGATAGCTTTCAAATTGTACAAGCATACTGGCCAAAGATAATCTACCTTGTAAGTATTATGGCTGATGTACGTCTAAATCCTGTGTCAAACAATCTGGGTACAAATCCAAATGAGCCATATTAAGATGTGGGAAAATCCTCAGTTTATAAACTCACTTGAAGGGTATATCAATGGTAAGTCTTGATCAGCCAGTGCAAATGGACCACAAAAATACAAATCCTTGATCACATCTGGACATAATTATGTGGAAAGTACCATGTGGAAATAATGTTAACCAAACTAATCTTAGTAGATGTCATTACTTTATCCTTACTTTGACTGTCTAGATGCTGCATCAATTCCTTGCTAATCATCTGGGCTCTTTCAGTAAAGAAGACAGGAGGTTTCAAAACTTAATTAATGCCTCCCATTTTAGATATCTATTTTATGATTATATTAGCCATTCTCTAGAGATGCTAGTTCATTTAACTACAGAGCTAGCATAAAAAAAAAATAGATTAGACCCCATAAGGTATTTCAGATGGCCAAATTTAGGTGAAGTTAATTCTGCCTCTTGTGTATAAAATAAACATCAGAACATATATAGAAAAAAAGCTATAATGAAAAAATAGGTTGCACAATGAAAAGGGAGTCTGTTGAAAAATAGTGATTTTGGAAAGGCCACGACAGAAAAAGAAAAAAAATCCCACTAAACACCCAACATCACCAAAAAGCCCAACTTCCTGCATTCTCTCATCACCCCCACCAAGTCCAAAAATATTTGATTGCATTTTTAACATTTTTTTTCATCTTAGGTTGTTCTACTGGTAACAAAAAGGAGGTATCTAAACCTCAAATGATATAAATATAGAATAATTCAGATTGGAAGTGACCTCTGGAGATCTGACTCCTGCTCAAATCAGCACAGTCCTGCTGCCCGCAAGTAAGTATCTTTCTCTGTACACGTGTATTATGGCTACTTAATGTCTAGTCCTTAAATAATTCCTCACTTATCAATTCGTACTGAAACCTGTGAGGAAATAAAATAAAACCCCATAAATCTGCCATGGCTCATTTTTCCTAAGAATTAGACATAACTAATGCTGTCATAATTAATGCTTGGTGTAGAATAAAGTTTACTGTTTTAAAGTAATTTTAATTCTTACAACTCTGATTGAAAACTGTTGGACTGAAGTGGAAAATCTATGCAGAATGATTAATGAAAACAGTGTATTTATTAGGCATATATTATGTGGAATATTTAACTGCTTCACACTTGTCTTCACAGTATTTCGTTGTCAGTTTGGGAGATAAGCAGAGCAATAGTCAATGTTAATGGCATTCAATCATATATATCATGCTGCAATTCTATTTCAAGTGGTAAAAAGTGAAGAAGCTCCAAAAAGTTTTGTATGATCAGGATCAATTTGGAAGAATGTCACTTAACAATGATTGATCTGCAATTGGTTCTTGAGATAATACTACTAATTCTAAGAATAATTAAGACTTGTGAGTTCATTATAATGCTAAGAGTAAAGTAGCCTGATACACTACGGCTATACTGGAGCTAATATCCAGCAGTAGAGCAATAGTTATGCATAGCTTACATGACCCAGGCTAGAAAATAAAAGCATCTCAAGTTATGAATAGACATCCCTAAGTAGAACAATTTTAATTGTATGTATTGATTCAGAAAAAAAAGATTCTGCATGTGAATACATTATGTATTTATTTTCAATAGCAATAATAATAGCAAAAGTGTAGCATAAGTCAACAAAAGTCTGAAGAGTTTTAACTGCATGGATAACCAAAAATGAGAGAAAATGGTTTTGCAAATATCATTTGCAATATCTCTTAGAATTGTAACAGACTTAGGACAATATAAATTGTTTCTCTCTTATTTGGTCAACTTTTGCTCTCTACAAGGCCAAAGAATTTAATCAACTTTCTTCAATAATTTTCAGATATACTACCTGAATGACCAAAACTTAGTTAGCTAAGGAAATGCTTCTAAATCATATGCTATTCATTGTATAATTAATTCTCCCTTCTTACATTTACACATTCTGTATCCAGCATAGTCACCTAAACTCCTGTATGTCTTTATACTATCAAAAAACTTGGGTCTTAGTTCACTCTCAGAAACTTCCCCCAGTTCAGAGCAAGACAAGCCCAAATACCCTGAACAGTCACATCAACATAATGCCTGTGACATTAATTAGCATTGAGAAAAATCATGTTTACTGTGCTAAAAAAAAGGAAAAGGACTAAAAGAAAACTAAAAATAAGAGGTTGTTGAAAGATGAAGTTTGACTTTTCCACCTCTGAAACACAGTTTAACTTCATAAGATGTTCCACACAACCACTCAAGATCTCTGAACAGGAATTAAGTCTAAACATGAGCAAAAAAAAAAAAGAGACAAACCTACTTTTGGTCCCAAGATACAGTAATAATGGAAATGTCACATTACTTAACACCATAGTATTTTAAATTTAGTAGAAATTTCAGTCATGCCAAAAGTTGGTTCAGTTTATGTTGAATAGGGGAAGTCCTAGTCTAAGAGCAAAATAGCAATTAAGTTGAGAAACTGATATTAAATCAGAAGGGTGAGGCTGGACCTCTGCTTCTAGATCAGCACAAGCTCTTACTTTTTTCAGAACTGCTGTGTCACAGTCAGTGTCAGTGTCACAGCAGGATACATGTTGGAGAAGTTTGTGGACTATCTCCCCACACCAGAACAGGGGAACAGCATGAAGAAAATGAGCAGCAGAGGTGAAGTGTTATGAGCTGACTGCACCTCTCATTCTCCATCCACCTGCACTGATCAGGGGGAGAAGGCAGAAGAATCAGAAGTTAAGTCAAGCCTGGGAAAAAGTGAGGAGTGGGGTGAAAGTGTTTTTAGTTTTGTTTTTATTTCTTGCTATCCTACTTTGTTATTAATTTGCAATAAATTAAATTAAACTTCCCCAAGTTGAGTCCATTTTGCCCTTGACAGTAATGGGTGAGTAATCTCAATGTCCTTATCTCAACCCACAAGCTTTTTCATTGTATTTTCCCCTTTCTGTCCTGCTAAGGAGGGGGAGTCAAAAAGTGGCTTGGTGGGCATCTGACAACCAGCCAAGGTAAATCTACAATATTGTTTCCTCTCCCTACCTATGAGTCTGAAGACTCAGCCATTTACTATGGGTTGCAGGAGTCATATTTTGAAGCCGCCTTTGACTGTGACTGTTACGTAAATTATTTGCAATTCATGCTCCAGCTGCATTTCTGATTGAGTTCTGTGCTGGTAAAGTCAGTTAAGCTTGGTTTGAAAAGGCCTAATACACAATGTCCTCCAGGAGATTTAAAAATGTAACTATTTTCCAGATCTGCAATTACTTCAGGGTAAATATAGATAGTTAAGTAGGTATCTCAGAAAAGGCAATTGTTCTAAGTCATATAGTTTTAAGTAACAAAGTAAATACCAAAGTCTTAATCATCCTAGAAGCATAGGAAGGATTTTTCTGGATTGTTTTACTGGAGTATGCTTCTGTATTCATCCTATGTAGTAGTACACTTATTTAAATGTTTATTTAACCTGGCTTTTACATATTAGTCATTTGAATTTTGTTTTTATTTTGGGGTTTGTTGCAGACAGGGATTTTTTTCATTTATATAATTAAATTTTAGAAAAGTCTGTAATTCTAGATAAGGCTGTGGCTAGAACAACTATTTAATGTGCACTTAGACCTTAGTGTCACCACCTCGATGGTTTTCAAATGCTTGATATCATTAGTACTTAATATTTTTAGTATTTCATTTCATAAAACTTTTTAGTTCAATACTGAAAATGATACAAATGAGACAATCTCCCAGTATAGCTGCCTGATATATCTGACAATGCCGATCTGTAAAATAGGTCTATAGTATCTGTGTTACTTGATTATTCACTTGTTGCCATACTGTTAGTACTTTTTATAGCTATGATGGAATAGTGTGCAATGATCCTTTTGGAAACAGTTCAAAGTAGATTATATTATTTAACTATACCTGGGCTAAAAAAAAAAAATCTATTGAGCCAGTAGAAAATGTAGATTTTGAAAATTAGCATGTTTACATTATAGGTTTGTTTAGCAGCCACAGTACTCACTGAGACAGAAAGATAGAAACTGTAGAATTAATTTCATTGTGAATTTGTACTGGGTATCTGTGTGACTTCCACAAAAAGCTTATCTGGATATTACTGTAAAATAAGTTCCACCAACTTTCCTCATCTGAGCAAAAAAATCTATATTTGCAGTAAGCTTTAATTAAGTTGCTAAGATTTTATAAAACCATTTTTTCTTTCTTTTTAATTCTCCTTATACACTCCACAAACCCCAGCAGAAAACAAGTGTTTATAAAGACAAATCCCCTGTGGAGTGTGTCAGCTGTCATACTCACAGGCTTCCCTTCCTTTTATGAGACCATAAACTGTTTTCTACTACAGAAAGCTTTGTTTACATGAATTTTAATCTATTTCCTGAAGGGGAATTTTGTAAAGGTTGTCAATTCTTCAGATATACATTAAAATTTCTTACAAGGGCTGAGTGGAAGATTAGGTCTGATCCTTAGGTTAGATTTCAGGGGTTTTTTTATTCATAACACAAAAAAATGCTTGTTCACTACAAGAAAAAAATTTTGCTTTGTTGGTGTAGGAACTACTGTCAGAAAGTATAAAATGTCCATTGTAAAATTCAAGTTGTTGCTATCTTAAGAATTTTCATAATCCAACTATTTTCTGGGTTGCAGTTGCATCTACACAGAAAGCAGTATTTTGAGAATATTGGCAGTGAGTACTCACTAATTCTGTTTCACAACTGACATTTATACTGTTTTGTGTTTCTCCCGGATCATTATATATGTGAACTTAAATATTAACCCAAACAAACAATCAGTCCAGTAGTAAAAACTAAGAATGTGGCTTGTCCATGAATGAAGGCTAAATTTATTTTAAAACTTTATATGTCATAAAACCACTTAAGTCATTATTCAGAGTAGGTGGATAGCCTATTAACTAGCATGCTAAACAAAGACTTGGTATATCTCTGATGAAGTCGTTCCATCTTAAATGTCTTAGTCTTTCATCCAAGGTCTTTCTAAGTTCAGTTCATCTGTCTCTGTCTACAATATTGATGGCTGCATCTGAGAGAGTCATCTAGAATGCTATTATGTTTGGTGGAGAGCAATAAGTGTTTCTACTGCGCAATCCATTTTACCTTGTAGGAAATGAAAACAAATGAACAATTCATCTCAAAATGCCTGTTGCTCTCCATCGCCTATGAGTAGAGACTACAATGCAAATGTTTATACTATAGATGCTGAGACCTCAATGGGATGAATCTCACATGTAGTTGTTTCACATTATATAGGATTTCACAATTTATGAATTTTAATGTAGAAAATTCAAAATAATGCGCATGGTGAAAATATGATGAATGTCTGAACAAGGACCATTAAAAATTAACTTTTAGTGCTCAAGAAAAACAACCTGGACTTACACAGGTATTTCTTTGAGAAGATGAGAGCAATCCTCAGCTACAAAAAAGAAGAAGAAAAAAAAAAACCCAAACAGAACTGATAAAGGAATTATGTAAATTCATGAAACCATGGCCATTCTTTGCAGTCCTGATGAGGTAATATCTGTAAGTCATATTAGAATTTAAAAAAAAAAAAAAAAAAACAAAAACCAAAAAACAAACCCAACTGACCATGATTTCAGGGGTGATCATGAGTATTGAATGGTCTGCACATGAAAAAAGACTAAGTATACTTTTTGCCTCTCAGTGTCATAAAGAATGATAGCTGAGGGTGAAATACAGTGGAGGACTCTAGAATCATAAATCCTTGGGTGATCCGAAAGCTCCCCAGCTAGCTTCTACCTAGATGAGACAATGGACTAACTTAAGAACTGCTTATTGACTGAATTCCTAGCAGGGTTCACAGTAGACCGTTGACTAGTTGCTCATTTCACATGAGCTCTCCAGGTTCATATTTGGACAGTCCATATGATCCTTCCTGCTCTGCATAGACCAACTGGTAATTATTACTTGTATGCTGAACTGTGTTGTTTAATTTCTCAGAAAATATGTGGAAAACCTGGTCATCCCAGAGACTGCCGTGATGCTTTCTGCTGTACAATTGCTCAAACTGTATATATGTAATTTTAAACAATCAGTAGGAATTGTTCCTGAAGATGTAGAACTGTCATTTAAGGCAGTCTTTTAATATGCAATTAAGACAGAATGTGTTTTGTACATATCTTAAGACAACTAGTAACAATGGGTCATGCATACACTCATAACTGGACCTGTTGTGCTTGGGGCTTTTTTAACATTTACTTGGTCCCTGACTGTGCAAAACATATGATGCTGATTTACATTTAAAATACTGGTTTTAGGGTGTTTTCTCCTATATTTTATTGTTGTCTGGGACAGTTGAAGTAGCATGATCTTTTCTGTCTCCCCTGAAAGCTCTGATGCTCATTTGAACATTTTTTGTGTTCCCTGTAACCATGTTATCCAGTTCTATCTTTGCAGTAAAGAGAGATTCTTTGCTTCCCCCTTCTGTTTCATTTTTTTCATATCATTCACTCTAGCTGAAGATTTTATATTAAGCTATGTGGGAAAGAACGCGTTGCAGTTGCTGTCTTCAGGACAAATATTAAGCTCTTTCCTTACACCTTCAGGGACATGAATGTTTTTTGAAGTAGAGACTATTCAGGGTTTCATACTTGAGCAAATCACTTCCTGCTCACTGAGATTTTCATCCTCAGTCTCCAATGCAAAAAAGGATTGAGCATCTGTTTAACACATGAAAGAAATAAAAGTAAGCATAAAGTGAGGACAGTATTTCTGAAAAGGTGCCTTTCCACTCATTCTCTAACTCTGAGAAGTCAAAAGGAAAACCTGATAGCTAGACAAGCTAAATATGCATCAGGAGTCCTTATAAAGACAGAATCAAAGATCTTTAATAGATGTAAACCTGCTTGCTCAGATCACAGCCAGAGCCTAGGTTATTTTAAGGCCATATAGCTTAGAGGGGAAATATATGGAACATATACTCTCACCATTTGAAAACTATATCCTTTTACCCTATTTGATTATGATTACGCTCAGGTGTTTAGTATCCCAAAAACCTTATTGCTCTATATTTGCATGAAGTCATATATAAGTATGAACTTATGCTATAATGTTCCTTCTAATGGACTGAAGATCCAGTAAATGCTTAAATACACTACAGGTGAGCAAATCACTCAAAGTTATGTTTAGGTTCCTGGAGACCTACTTTAGCTGCATTAGAGTAACTGCATTAGAGTAGAGAACCTTAGACGTATTTTTTTTAATACTGCTTGGAAGTGGAGTGAAGAACTTGGACATTGCAAGTTTATTATTATTCATACCACTATAATTCTTCATATTATAAAGGAGGAGAGAAGCCTAGTGTGTCAAATAGTGCTTGAGCACTAGCTTATCAAAGTTCATGACCTAAAATACAATAATTTAAATGTCTTTGAAATAATCTGGTTTGGATGTAACTGCAATGAATTTCTCTCTGCCTCAAATTAAAGATTGTGCCTTCCTAGTTTGGATAGAGACATATAATTGTTTTAGATAAAACAATAGGAAAATAAAACAGTAAGCAAAACCAAACTAAAGAAAATAAAATCTTTTTGCTCTTTCTTCCCAGCCGTTTTACAAGAAGAGAATAGAATCTGATATAATGTCTTTTTTATTAGCTAACTCAGCCCTTTTATATAAACTCTTATAACCTATCATAAAAACTAAAATCACTTAACAGTAGAGGAAGGTAACTGAACCATATTTGACCCCTTCCCTGTGGATTCCCATTCATTTACATTACCCTCTCAGTTACCACAACTTCACTCAGATTTCCATTTTTGCCCCTAAACTCTATAAACTTTACTGCTTACTGTTAGTGTGCTTTCCAGCACAAGTATTCCTATGGAACCCTCACTTCTTCTACTGATTCCCCACTTGCAAGCAGCAGTCCTCAAAGAATGGATGCAGTTCCCCCACCACATAAATTTATTGTTCTACATAGAGGTGAATAATCATGCTGGCCTTTGCTATTCAGATAGCAGAAGGAAGGAGGGATCCACTGACCTGACTAGAACAGGTCAGGCAAATCATTATTCGGTATGGTACCAACATGATGTAGCTGTCTGTCAATTAATGCTCTAAACCATATATTCTCTGACCTTTGTGGTTTCATTAAGGCAAATCTGTCACGTGTGTTAGTTGCTGCAGGAGCTGTTTTGTAGTTCATTTTCTCCTCTGTCAATCGCATGAGAGCAAGAAGATAGGAGTGACATGGGAACTATGTCTTTAGGTTAGCATTGAAATTTAGCCTGCCAAGAGAGTTGTAGCTGTAAATGCAGAGTCTACCTTAGAATCATAGAATAGTTGGGGTTGGATGGGACCTTTAAAGGTCACGTAGTCCAAGCCCCTAAAGATAAAGAAAATTTAAAGATTTAATTTAAATCTTTACCTTAAATATAAAGAAAATTTAGTAGCTGGATACTGGCGACTGCCTTTAAAATATCATCTAGCAGATAATGGCATGTGAGCTAGAAAACTATTCAGTCAAGTTCTGTATTGGAAAGCATGAATAAATAGTCAAAATAAAACAAAGTGCTTAACTTTTTTAATCTGCTCCCTAGCAAAATCACCTTATGAGCTTCAATACAGGTGATGCAAACACTGAATATGAGAAAAATTAGTCCTGGATATGACTTGAAGGAATGGACATGAGACCAGTACTATTTTAAAAAATCTCAGAGAGGAACTTTGTTCTTCAAATTATTTTTTTTTGTGGTTGAAATTTTCACCTCTCCCTGACAAAAAAAAATAAAATAATACTAAACCATCACATAACATTCATTGTTAATTAATTTGACACAATTTATTAAATTATTTATGAGACTACTATGCAATACAACTGTCAAGGATCAACCTAAGCCTGAAAATATAATGAAAACTCAGTAGTTTCATATCTTCCTCATAAAGCTGCGCTTTTCTGTGTCTGCTGACAACCGGGTTTTTCTTACACTAATTATGAGGTCAGTGGGTTAATAAGACTATGTTTTTCATATAGTGCATGTACATGCTCAGGAGACCTAGAAAACATTTTAATTTAGATCCAGATTTTTTTTTCCTACCTTTTTTCTAAGAGGAATGATTTTTTTTCAGTATTATACAGAAGAGTGTTGTTTCTGAGAACACTTCAACCCTTTAGTGGCATATACACAACTGTGATTCCCAAATTGACACTGGTTACATATACACACTATGAAGCGCGATGCATTAACAAAAGGAACAAGAATGGCTGAGCCAGCTTGTTGGTTCCTTAACTTTTTGGCTCTCCTGAGGTAAACAGCATTTCTTATTAATAAGTGTTACAGAAGCAAATAAAAAAAATTATATATCTTCTGAGAAAATCCTGTAAAAACAAGAGAATTAATAAAAAATATATAATTTGTAAGTTTATTTTTTGAGACCACATACAGAATTTTCTAGATAGAATAGATTTTTAGTGAGAGATTCAGAAAACCTAGAAAAAAAGAATTTTCGGAATACACCCTCTATGTCAGCAGTAATTGCTTTGCATAGTCACTTTTCCACTGCACTGATCATAGTGTTTCCTTAAAACATGACTAGAAGGTATTTATACAACTGCAAAATATATATTGAAGGGTACTGGAAAAATGTAATTCACTCTAATCTGGTGCTTGGTGAATAATGATACACTCAGTGGGTGAGATAATGAAAAAAAAAAACATCTACTAGGGTGGCTTCACTTTCACTAAGGACAGCTTTTAAAGCTCTGTTGGAGCAGTTACTAGGTATTGGAACTTCTTGATATTCTAGGAGAAGATTCAGAAATACATTGTCTCCTAATAAATTCTGTCTGCTGTTGACCACAGCAGGTGGTCTGCAGTTATTTTTAGCTACCTGGAAGTGTATAGTTTAAAGAACTTATAGTACCTTATTCACAGTCTTCACATAGACAATATCATATCAATCATTCATGATAAGGAAGCCAAACAAAGGAATTTGATACCACTAAATGTTGTGACGTCAGTGACCTTTCAGTGAAGGTTTCTATTGAGTTTCTGGAGTTGAAAGACTTGACTGTACCCACTCACTAATCACCTATGCCTTAGCAAACGATTACTGACTCTGCATATGTGACAATGCTGCTTTTTGACATTTTGGAAAGGGAATTATACTAAAGACAGGGAAGAAAAGCCTATTTATACTTCATTCGTGCTATTGAAGCAAAGACTGTAGTCCTGGTAAGTGAAAGGGTTGTGAACACAAAAAAGAGAACCGACAACAAAACTGGGGAAAGGCTCACAGAGCATTTAGTACTGCATTAAGTACATGGCATGGCAAAGAATTCTTTAGTTGGTATTCTGGTAGTGATGATACTAATTTTTATATTGTCTGTTACTGTGTGAAACAGAATCGTGATTATGATATGCTAACATGGTATGACCCATGCAGATTGTCTTATTGATAGAAAGAAATAGTCACGACTAAAGGCATCTAGAAGCCTAAGCCAAGTGGAATACTGGTTCATTGATTTTAGAAGTACTCTATCTGACTAGTTTAGACTAAAAGTATAAATTTGTGTAAATGTAGGTACATTATTTAAAATATATACAGATTTAAAGTCAGTAATCAAGTGTAAGTGAGGTGACAGCTATGTACAAAAGAATAATAATAAAGTATATATTTAACAAATCATTGTGGAAGCAGGACAATATTTCTTTATATCTTTTTCTGTGCAAAAAATTAATTTTACGGTAATAGCATACTTTAGCTTGAATTACACTCAATTAATTCTTTTTCTTGTACTGTTTTACGGAAATTCTGGGGTTTTTTTATGTTCATGGCTTTCTAGTCTTTTCTGGCTCATCAGCCATGAAGGCTTTTTCATGTATTTCAAAAGTCTAACAGTAAAAGCCTTGCCAAACATTCGCTTAACGATGGTCACTGCTGTTGATGTGCCAAGGCACCCAGCCAGAACAAGTCCTAATTATTTTCCTGCCCCAGGCAATAAACATTTTGACTACACTTCCTACTCACTTCCAATTCATGTAGAGAGCCATGCAAACCAATAAAAAGTGGAGTGAAAGAAGTGCTGCCCCCTCAGTTTTGTCATTGCAGGCATTGGCCCAGGCAGCTGATAGCACAGGCAGAGCCTGCACACAGCCAAGTAACACTGCACAAAATCAAGCCCACTTTTAACTCACTGCCTTCCTTCCATGGGCTACATAATCTGAGCGTGCTGCCAGTGGAGCCACAGACATGAGTACAGGATGGTCAAAGGAAAAGAAATAGAGAATGAATGAGTAGAAGATCAAGGGGAAGGGAAGGAGGGAGGGGTTGATGAGGGGATTGATGAAGGGAAGGGAAATGGAAATGAGAGAATAAAGTGGAGGTTTGGCTAAATAAACCCCTATTTATCCAATTTAACATCAGTATCTCCAAACATACTTCTCTGTGTACATGAATAAACAATTGAATCTTGAGCTTAGCAACCAAAGATAGTTCCAAAAAAACACCTAAAGCATTTTCAGGTCACTGAAGTACAATTCTTATAACCAAATTGTGTCATGGTCAAACTTGTGTATCTTCTATACCTTTAATGGTGTTTGCTTATGTCAAGTAAACTCCTTAGACATAAATTTTCCCTATTTGTTTTCTGAAACCCTGATGACCTATTGTCATTTTTACGCAGAAGTCAGACTTGCAGGTCTGATTTTTATACCTGTACACTCCTAAATTGCACACCTAAATGTCCTGGATATTTTGAATCATATCTCTAATATTTGCCGCATTGTTATAATTTCAGAGAAAAAATACACTACTCATAAAACCTCACCATTTGACCTGATTAAAGTTGATTAAAATAGATGCCTAAGTAAGAATTTTTATTATTACTTTCAATTCCCAGTTGAAATACATAACTAGAAATTATTTTGTAGGGGGAAACATATTCTAGGTAATGTAGAACACTCTATGGAAGAAGACTGAAAGTCCCTTTATCATGCATTCAAATGATATGTTGCTGTAGCTACTGTTAAAGATTACCTCAACAGAGCATTTGTCCCCTTTCACAGAGAAGTCTTAAGTTTCCTTCACATTCATTTTGAATTCTTAGTTTAGCACACTTTGGGACAGATTAACTAATACATCACCTACTTGGAATCACCCACATCCATAAACCAGAAGAAAATCTCCAGTTTATACATGCCAAATGTGTTGTTGTAACCTTTCTGAACTTTTGTATACTAATCTTGTAATTGTATACTGTGATGGTTTAGGCTGGGCTGGCCACTAAATGAATGACAGATGCTCACTTTTAAACTCTCTACCTTCTCAGTAAAGAAGAGCGAGGGAACAAGGGAGAGAGACTTCTGGGTTGAAAAGAAAACTAAAACTACTTTAATGAAATATTATTAATAAAAATAAAATATAATAATATTAAGAAAATAATGAAATATATACCAATATATACAAAACCAGTATCAAGCTCCCAAGATGATTATCATGTTACCAGTATGCACTGGGAAAGTTCCAGACGGGACTCAGAGATAGATGGGAACTGGATTCAGGAACTAGATTCAGGAACGCATAGATCAGGATCAAAGGCAGATGAACAGAGTCCTCAGATGCCAGCCACTGCAGAAAGACTGACCTCTTTGATTCCTCGGCTTTTATAGTAAGCATGAGGCAGATTGGATGGAATACCCCATTGATCAGTTTTGGGTCAAATGTCTTGTCTGCTCCTCCCCACAGGTAGGACCCCTCTACACTCTTCCACTTCCAACCTTCCAACGTGGCACATAACACAAGTTAGATGATCTTGGTTGTTATGGCAATAAGTAAGAGTCTTTCTGCATTCCAGTTCTAACTTTGTGTCTATATGAAAGTATGCAATGGATTTACACTATATTAAAATACAATTATGTTATTTTATTTTATGGAAATGGAACATAAAACATCACCAGAAATAATTAACTACTGGAAA
Source organism: Limosa lapponica baueri (assembly GCA_002844005.1). Classification (NCBI taxonomy): domain Eukaryota; kingdom Metazoa; phylum Chordata; class Aves; order Charadriiformes; family Scolopacidae; genus Limosa; species Limosa lapponica. Next base: position 509,473 of record KZ505728.1, read on the forward strand.
TTATTTTTAATGGATCTTTTTAATAAGAGTAAGGATGAACTTCCTGTGTTCAGTGATTATAAGGAAGAAAAGGGAAAAAAAAAAAAAAAGTAACAGCAGTAGTAGTAGTAGTAAAAACTGTATGCCAGGTTCAAGTCCCCCCAAAGTCAATCTGACTTGTGATATCTTCATACAAATAAGAAGAAATACTTTTTTTTAAATATGAGAACATAAATAATACAGTCATCAAAGGTAACATTTCTCTGTAAATTACCATAATTAATTTTTCAAATTCTGTATTTAAAGTATTTGTGTGGGAAAAAAAAAAAAAAGAAATTATCAGGTATCCTAAGTATAGAATTTGGGGTTTTAATACAATGCCTAAGAACCTTCTTGTTACAGTCAAACATCTTGTACTGTTTCTGACTCCTGTTTGTATGCACATAATTCTTAGAATTGAATTTCTGATAGAAAGGAGCATGGCTATTGGTTTGGTTTTGTTGTTATTACTTGGCATTCTTTTAGTAAATATCCTAGACAGCTCTCTCCATTACAAAAACATTGGGAAAATAAAGCAATTTGAAAACTTTATAGCTGTAGTTAACCATTTTCAATTTGCAATGACAATGTATTCATGCGTTTTATATTATCATCCTACTCTTAATTTATTCTCTGTCTTTCTAATTGTTTGGTTTTTTGTTTGTTTAATAGAATACATATTCTAGACACATTAAAAGCTTTAAAGTTAAAAAAAAAAATTGAAGCCTGGGAAAATCCCTATTGTACTCCTCTCAGAATAAGCAGATACCACCTAGGAATAAAGCACTTCAAAAATCTCTTTCAGTAGTAAACATATTTGCTATAGACTGTGCCTTAGAATTCAAAACAATTCACTACAAGTTGCACAGCAGGTTTTTCAGTATTAATGTTTGTATAACATGTACTTGACATAGAGTTCTTTCTTTTACTATATCCATGTTTAGCCATATTTTATTTCTAAATCACTATCTTCATCTAAGTCTATTGCCAAATGTTTAACGGTGCCTCTTCAAGGACATGAGTTCATCTTTTAAGGATAAGAAACTCTTTTGAGAGATATTACTTCAGCAATAACAACTGGATTTAAAATTAATGTTCTAAAAGTACTGAATAAACAAACAAACAAACAAACCCCACCACCATAAAACAATTACTCTGACTTATTTTTTTACTTAAAAAAAAAGCAATAAAATTACTTGGTCATGTTCCTAATCAATTTTAAACAGGTATGGGAAATTAAACACTAGAAAAAAGGGAACTGAATGAAAACTGTCAGATCTCTCACATGAAGATAGGAGTCACATTTGCTTTCCTCCAGTCCTCAGGCACCTGTCCCAATTACCAAGATTGTTCAAAGACTGTCAAGAATCACCTTGTAATGATATCAGCCAGCATCCTCAGCACTTGTGAGTGCATGCCATCAGGGTTCATGGACTTTTGAATGTCTTAAATAGTCTGTAACCTGGACCTCTTTCAGCAAGGATACATCTTCCTTGCCCCAGACTTTCCCCCTGGTCTCTGGGGCCTGGGATTTCTGAAGGTCAGTCTTGCAAGTAGAGACTGAGACAAAGATGATATTCAGTACCTCAGCCTTTTCTATGTCCTGTGGATCCAATGGGTCTAATAGCAGGTTATAGAAACTGCATGAAAATAAAAAGATAGAGTCATTTCAACAATACTCAGTATTCTCACTTGGTTCAAAGTGATCATATTCCAATATGATTAATTTATATATTATTCTGATTTCAACATAATCCGTTTTCCTGGGAAAATATATTTGTAGAAGTTAGATATAAAACAAAGGGAAATTTCCAGTCATCACTAAAAGATAGATAGAACAAAGATACAAATTAATTAAGTTCACAAAACATGGAATACCAAGAGTTGGAACCAAGAACACATTTCTGTGATCTTTATGTCAGAGCAATTTTATTAAATTTTACTGAAAATTTTCATAAAAAATTCAATTGCTTAGTAAATGTTTCTTTGCATCAGTTTTGTGAGATTTAGGTATCTACACCTGCCTACCCTGCATCCTCTATTCCTAAAAAAGAAGCTAGGGCCATTTTTCATAATGTCATTGCATATAATTTTTACTTGGAGAAATAGCAGAGAAGTTGTAATTGTGCATCACCTCTTGCAAGACAGGTATTAATTACGTATTATAGAATATAATTGTATATATAATACCCAAGCATTACATACATGGGTATTAGATTTTATCTTAGAGTTCATGGTGGGTTTACCTTGGCTGGCTGCACAGTGCCCACCAACTACTCTATCATTCCCCCTCTATCAGCAGGACAAGGGGAAAAAATACAATGGAATTCATGGGTTATCATGGGTTCATGGAATATCATGGGTTCTCATGGATAAGGGCAGTGAGATCACTTAACGATTACAGTCATGGGCAAAACAGACTTGACTTGGGGAAATTAATTTAATTTATTGTTAATTAATAACAGAAGAGGATAGTGAGAAATACAAACAAAACTAAAACCACCTTCTCCCCACCCTCTCCTTCTTCCCAGGCTCAGCTTCACTCCTGACTCTTCTACCTCCTCCCCCTGAGTGGCAGGTAGAGGGGGATGGAGAATGGGAGTTACGTTCACTTTGTAATACTTTGTCCCTACCACTCCTTCCTCCTCCACTCCATTCTCCTCATGCTGATCCCCTGTTCCAGTGTAGGGTCCCTCTCATGGGAGTTCTTGTGTTCCATATTTATGTACATACATTTCTGACAAGTTTATACGTAGCTGAAGCAAATAATTTCTGTCCATTCTCCAACTAATTTTTTTTCCAGAGACTTAAATTCAGTGAGCATTAAGTGATAGTTCTGACAAACCCAACTGACTGGACATTCAGAGAGCTAAATCAGTATATTAAATGGAATTGATGGTGGAGTATAAAACTGGTAGCCTCTGGTTTGAGTTTTTTTCATTTTTTATTTCTCTAAACTTGCATATGATTAAACTATAACATATGAACTGCTTAAGGACTATGGAGCAATTTTTTAGATTCATTTTTCCTGATAAAAGAGTATTTACCTCTTACACACTGCTTCTGAATCTAGGAATTCTTGTATGTTTGGTTACATAGATAACATACTTTGATAAAATAAATCATTTTACCTTCAGTACAATCTGAGATATGAGGAATATATAGAGATCTTAAAAATAATTTTCTTTTGCTGTGTGAAAAGAGTAATGGACAGGAAGACTTACAGTAGTGAAAGTCCAGAAGAATTCTGCAAAATGAATTGTAAATTAAATCAGATTTGCATGCTACAGAGATTAAAACTGACATAAGCATTTTCTTTAAAAGCAGAAAAAATACATTATCTAAGGCCTGCACAACATGTACCCTAAGACAAACTTATGATGAATTTGAAGGTGTGAAGCTGGTATTCTGGTAATTGACAAGGGACACAGGATAATGTTGAGATTTGATGTAACAGTAAAAGAGTAAAAATAGGTATCAAGGGTTTGAAGAGATGTGTGTGTCCTTGTGATGAGTGGGAGAAATAAAAAAGTGGCATTAAATTTCTCATACAGGATGCCTCCAATCTCCATGTAAAAAGACAGTGAAGGGAAAAGGGACACTGAGGTCTGGGTTCAGTTTAGAGTATGAGATTATGGGAAAAGATATTACAGGAAAAGGACAATTTTGCAAGAGGTAGTGATTGCAGGAATGGGACAATGAATCTATAGGGGGGAAAGGAGAGGATATGATCACTCTCTCACCAATTTAAGTAGTTTTCTATTTTGATAACTTTGGGGAAACATTTCTTTTTTATTCCTTTTTTGCAACTATATGTATAAGAAGTCGGTGTCCTGAAAAAAGGTATTATTAATACTTTCTGTGCCTTTTTCTTTTCTCCCTCCCTCATTTTCTGACATCCTTCCTCTGCATTGAGGGAAACATCAAATAAAGTCAAAGTTCTGGGAGCAAATTCGTTGTGGTGTGTGGTTTTTTGTTGGTTTTTTTTTTTTCCTAAAATGGCTTGTAATGTGTTAATTTGTTTAAACAAGAAATATTAAGGTGTCTAACCCTTTTCTTTCTAAATGAATGCCTCTTACAGGAATTAAAATGCTTGTATGACTTGATTTAATCACTATTCTGGAGGGGGAAAAAGAAAAGAAAAAAAATATATACTTCCCCCTTTGCAAATACTCCTGTTATTCAGTTCAAGATGTTTTGTTAAAAGGTTTTCATTTCAGTTCATTTTTATATCAACCCATGTAAAGATCTGTAAGTCACTATGCTAAAAATTGAACATTAGCTTTATTATGAGCAGGGTCCAGTACCCAAATTTCTTGTTTTATTTATTGCTTAAATAAGATCTAACATGGTCAGTCTAACTAAATCTGTTCCTATCTAAAAAACTGAGTTCTTAATTAGTGGCAACATATTCGCTTTTAGAACTTCAAGAGCAATGTTTTTCTTACTGATATTTTAAAGCTCTTATACGTTCTCTTTAAGTAAGAATGATAGACTGTCCTTTTAGGAAGCTGAAGTGGTAAACTTCTGTTAATCAAAAAGACAAAATTGTTTGAGCAAAAATTTTAGATAATATTGCTATTTTAATTAAAATAATTGTTTTCCTTTTAGCTTTTTTTGTTCAACACCCTTTTGAAATCTTGTGTTCTGCAAAACATGCCATTAGCAAACAGGAGGTAAGTTAAGAAAAGGAGTCATCCAACTAGTTGGAAACTGTGCTGTAATTAACAATTCCAAGATCAGTGTGTGCAAATTGAAATAGGTCCCAGGCTTCTTACCTTGGAAAATGTACCATGATGTGCAGATGTGAAGGGAATGCATCTATTAAGGACTCAGTAGACAAAATTACTGTGCCTGATGTAACCGTTCAGAATACAGATGAATGCGGTTCAGTTCATCCTGCTCATAAAATGCTTTGCCATGTTGACATTTGCAGCCCAGGAGGACAGCCACACTCTAGTGAACTGATGTTAGATATTGGTTCAGCTGTATCAATGCTGCTGGAATCTATTTACTAGCTAACAAAACCTAAATTTTATTTGGAACTTTATTTGAAGAAAGCAATCCTTGTGCTTCATTGCCATAGTTTAATGCACTGCTGACTCACTACACTTGTCTATCCATGTAATTCTTCAGAGAACCCGGATTTTAGCAGCCACCAACAAAACTTCAAAAAAGAAAATCACTCAACATTTTTTCTGTTGTCTATTAAAGGTGTTCTTCATGTAATAGGAATGAAAATAGTAACACTGCTTTCCTTATCTGAACCACTTGAATTTTTTACCTTGAAAAGCTAAAGGTTATCCTGCTTAATTGACAGTTAGTGCTTTTGAAGAGCACAAGTGTACCAGAAGTCCTATGTCAGATCTGCTTCTGCGTATGTGTGTGTGTGAAGGTCTGCACTGGAGTGGGTCTGTGACCTTGAGGGCTTACGTGTCCAGGTGCCAGCAAGTGGGAGGCTTATCCTAAGGGAAAAAAGAAAGAGAAGCTAAAAAAGAAAGAGAAGCTGAGAAGGACATTGTTGCTGTCTGTAAGTAAACTAGGAGAGTAAAAAACAGCGAAAGAAGAGCTTCTTAAACAAACAAGCAAACAAAACCAATTCTGGCTAAAGAACAGCTGAAAGCTGGTTATGAAGTAAAATCACACTTGGAATTAATTTTCTAATCTTCAGAAAAGTGAAGTTCACCAATAGCCTTTCAATAACTTTAGGGAAGGCAGGCATCCAAGTTTTCTGCAATAATAGGAAACTCAGTTTTCTGGCCTTTATATCCGTATATTCTCAAATTTCTGTTTAATTAATTAAGATACACAGGAACATAAACAATAAGATACAACTTAAATCACAGGCTAAATCTTTATCAAAGGAGAAGAACATTGTTTTCACATCTTTTCATGCCTCAGATATGCAGATTTCACAAAAGTTATGTGAGCATGTGACATTCACTTGATTTATAGTATTCCGGCTATGAATGGAGAGCATCCTCACAGCCATTAAACTGATAATATGAAGCAATTGCTTGCAGTAGCTAGGAGGTAAACTATATAATAAGGCATGCACCTCTAATCCAACATTCTATGTTCCTATATTTTTTTCTTAATTTTTAATGAAATTAACCATTAGAATAAGATTAATGTGAAATCTTTAAATCATTATTGGAGGTTTTTCTAGGACATATTTTACATCTAAACAAAAATTAAAATCTTGCTGCAGGATTATTGAAATATTATGCCAAATATTAACATTTTCATTATCTAAAATTTTCAAAAGGTAAGATTCCACATTGTAAATTTGCAAAGTTCACTTCTAAAATTTGTGTTTATGCACCAGGATACAATATATATGCACCAGATTAAATCCCTTGACCTTCCAGCTTTCCGGGTATTCTGAAATTTCAGCTGAAAACCAATAACCTATAACACTGAATGTTTGTGAAGAGATTATGAAGCAGGTACAGACAAGTAAAAAAGAAACTTGACTCAAATAGTCTCTAACTACAAGATATGATGGAACTAAGATAGTGCTTCTTTTTCCCATCCTTAAGCAGTGAGAGTCCAGCGAAGGGCAACAAAGATGATTCAAGGATTGGAACATCTCCCTTATGAAGAAAGGCTGAGAGAGCTGGGACTCTTTAGTCTGGAGAAGAGAAGGCTGAGGGGAGACCTTATCAATGCCTATAAGTATCTCA
>KZ505728.1:525524-549607 GCA_002844005.1 Limosa lapponica baueri
CCCGCCTGGACAAGTTCCTGTGCAACCTGCTGTAGGTGGACCTGCTTTGGCAGGGGGGTTGGACTAGATAATCTCCAGAGGTCCCTTCCAACCCCATATCATTCTGTGATTCTGTTATCAAAGCAGATCAATGTGATGCTAAGATCACCTATTTATACTTTCGTCTTTTAAAAATGCAATGTTTTTATGTGATAATTGTGAGGATATGCAGGCAAATGACTAGACTCTGGGGTGATTTTTAGCTAAGAGAACAGATAATGAGAAACTGCTGAAAGTGACATGAGAAAAGGCTGCACGTGATGAATAACAGAGTGACAAGCTGATAGAAGTTACAGATAGCTCCATGATCCCATAGAGGGATGGCAAAATCACAAAGGCCTTTCAAGTGGAGGTATTCAAGAGTTATCAAGTTTCAAATGGAGCCCTGGGGGGCTTTTTGGAAGGATAATCTCAGGTAACCCCATTAGTGATACCATGTAAGACTGAAATCACCTTGGTAATGATATAAGAAGGACCAAATCTGGGTATGGATATAGGGAAACTGGGACCAGTGGAGAAAATGTAGTTTTTGGCAGATTGTTTATTTGGGAAGTAGCAAGGATAAGAAAGGGGAAGCCTCAAGGTATATGGGGAGGAACATGCATGGGAAAACAGTGAGAAGAGGGAGTAAAAATGGCTGGTCAGCTGTAAGCAAGCACATTTGTCTGATTGAGCCCTGCCCCTGATCACTGCAGTCTACTCTATCTTCTTATTAAATCATATTCAAAATCTTTTTTTACGTGTCATCTCACTCGTTACTTTATGTACATGTGTGATGAGAGGCTTAGGTGTTAGCAGTGGAGACACCAATTGTTTAGAGCCAGCTGCTGTGTGTATGTATAATTTGTTAGCAAATATCAAGCTAGATCAGCCAATGAGCAGGAGACCCACACTTGGAAAAACCCAGCCCCTGAGCCAATGACTGTATAAGTGATCTGGGATCTGGGCATGGACATTAAGCAGACTTTAATGTCATGCTAATATTTAAGGGATCTCTGACTGCAGTATGCTTGTAAATCTAGATAATTTGGGTTGAAGGAAAGTGTACATCCACCAGTGAACCTTGATCCCAATCCGCTGGGAAGAGGAATACCCCTGTGCTGCCTGTGCTCATATTTATGTGAAAGCCATTGGTCGGTGCTGTTAAACCAATGCTCTGTGTGTTCATGCGTTTGAGTATCTGCCTCTGCAACATGGGCTCCACCTTGCTGCTTGTAGGACCTGCAAATAGACCCAACAGCAGCTACATCTTCCTCAGCATTAGAGTGCACTGGATTTGGCTCAAATAGACTATGAAGGAAAAAAGCCTGAGTTCTAATTTTCACTGGATTTGGCAACTCCTTAACATAAATTCTCTTTCTTATGTAGTTATCCAATTTTGAATCATTAGTTTAGTAACCAAAACCAGAAAGCATTCAGTTCTAACCTTGGCTTTGGTATATTAAGGTAGCATGTATGTATATGTAGATTGAGATAGAGGCAAATTAAGACAGAATTTTAAAAATCAAATATATTACTTGATGAAACGTTCTTGAAAACTTTCCTTGTCAGTCATCACAAATTCCCAAACATCCAACAGCTTGTTATAAAATATTGTAGCTTAACTTGTAATATTTTCATTCACGATTTGTCATATGTTCAGCACAGTGTGAGTTGACAAAGAAAGCTCATCAAGTTGCATTCTACTGTGAATTACAAAGAGAAATCTGAATCTGTATTATTAAAATGGTCATCCATTTTTATCCAATTTCCTCACCATCTGATAACTATGACTTGTTCCTTTATTCATTCTTGAAACATGATCAGAAGATACTGCTAAATGGACATTATACCAGACATCATATGTGAAAAAAAACAATATTCAAGGGATGAAAGGGGAGGAAAGGGGCTGTGGAAAGTGATGATCTCTTTATAGAGTTTACTTTCATTATAGATAATGAAAGAGGAGACTATAAAACTGAAACCCTCATTTTAAGACTACTGCACTTCCCACTTAAATGTTTGCAAAACAATATTGGTATTTGAAATACTATTATGGGAGCATGAGGAAAGAACCTAATTCATTCACTGATTCTGATTTTAATTTCATGTTGGAAAAAGTATCTATCATACTTTCCAGTTATAAATACCCATTTTCTTATTTATATAATATAACTTCTGTAATTCATACAATAAAATAAATTATTTCAGGGAATTCTATTGCTGTGCATACCCAAATACTCATTACAAATGAAAACTTGGGTTAATTCCTCTTACATACTTATATTCAGTATCTTGTAGATGGTTAGAATGCTAACATGGATTCCATATCACATATGCAGTGATCTAGATAAATTTACTGTTTATTTTCCTTTTTTTTTTTCTTTTTTAAAATGGCACTTTGGATTTTCATCTTCTAACAGAGTAAAGAATTGCTAAAAGTAAGTATTTGCTTGATGTTGGTACTACAAAAAGATTTAAAGTAGGAGGGAAATTTGTGCTTTTGTTTCCTCCTTTTTTATGTCATTCTGTTGGTAATTTTCTACATAATTTTCAGACAAGACATATTGTTAAAGAGGATGAATACTTCAGAAGTAATATTCACCATGAATACGTTAGTTAGGCTCGAATTTGTAACATATCAAATAAATCCTTCATGATTGAAGAGGAATTGCACTAAAAATATAGTTCAAAATAACTTGAGTTATTTTCTGAAAATCCTCATGAAAATGAAACGAAGGAAGTGACTGAGAGATAGAACTGGATAAATACTGGAAAAACAAAAATTAAAATATTGCAATGGATATCCATTCTCACTGCAATTGACACTGGTATTATTTGCCTAAATGTAGTAACCTCATGGCACTTGAGGCGCTGTCAGGTGTATTTCTGATACTACAGATGACTGCAAGTCTCTTTTAAGATCTGTGTCATTCATTACATCCCCCTGTAGTTCTAGGCCTGATAGATTCTTTCTGAAATGAAGGAGTCAAAACTGCACACAGTTTTCAAGAACTGCAAACCATGACTAGAGTTGCCTAGAGGCAGATGGGAAAAAAATGGGAAGCATCCACAGGAAACATTAATTTTCTTAGAGAAAGAAATACTGGAACATGCTAAAGAGTTGAAATGAGGAAGAAGTTTAATTGTGTTTCAGACACTGAGAACTTCACATTTAGGACTCAATTCCATCACTCAGACAAAGACCTCTACTGCCATTTGAGATGCCCTAGGGTATTAAGAACACTTATAAAACTGGGAAACATGACAAAGAAACTGTAAAGGACCCAAGTCTCCTGGCACAGCAGTGGAAGCCATTCAGGGTGCACTCAGGCATCTTATATGGCACTAAATGCTGCTGAGCAGGCAACTGAGCTAAGTGCTGAGGGTGAGGTTAAGCTGCAGATTCAGAAATCTGGCTTCTGGTATTTATAGTGTAGGTGCTTGTAAGAGATCTAGCTCTTACAGAGCTATCTAAAGTACAGAAATCATCACATTTAACATGGTCAGTGGACTTTCACGTAACATTCTTTCCAATTTAATATGGTCTCAGAACTGTCTCAATCTACCGTTTTATTAGTAAATTAGGCTAAATATATTCTTTAATACAGGGTCAACTATACATCAGTCCCTCCTTACTCAATTTATCTGGCTGTATGGTTTTTTTTGTATTTGTGGTGGTGAAAACCTTCAGTGTCATCTGAATTATAAAGTTTCCACTGACTCACTCAAAAATAATCACAATTTGTCATGTGACGTCAGAACTTTTAAGAATAGCTGCCTTTACTTATGCCATCTGATTTTTAGTTATCCCTTTCTTACTCGGTTTACTTCAGGAACTGTTAAAATCCCTCAATAACTCTGAAGTTAGGCCTATGCTTTGATGTTGCTATTTCAATACTTGGAATAACCAATAGAGATATATAACTTTACACTGAAATTCATTTCTGGTTGATATTTACCATGATACCAATTTTCTTCCATATTAGAAATTTTTACAGGAACTCCTGATCCAGAGTCATATATGACTTATGATCCATGTCCAATCTACTACTACATATATTACATTAAAGTGTTCTAAGGAAGCACTGTTAGTTTCTGTCTTTCTTTACTTGCTTGCTTGCTTTTTAATATTTATTGAATCTTTAGTTACAATGGCCCAGATCCAGCAATTAATTAGCTATTTAATTTTTCATTAAGTTCTTAGCTTCCCATTGAAATATTAATTTATTTGGGCCAAAAAGTCTTAATCACTTCAGTCCAAAGGATGTTTTAATTTTTTCTTAATATATTTAAGTATATTTATTTGCATATGTATATAAATATCTCTACAAAGAAAGGGAGAGAAATGTAATTCTGCTGAAGAAAAAAATCACCTTCATTTAAATAAAAATAGATTTTTTTTTTAGCTTTTCTAGATTAAACATAATCAATATACGGTCAGAAATGGTTATCTTTCCAAAAGAATATAAATTCTTTCTAGACATTGGGTAAGATATTTTTGAACTTTCAAATACCACTTGTTTCCATATTATTTTGAAAGAAATAGGGCTATTCAAATTTTGGAATAATAAAAAGAATATTATTAATCAGTAACATCAATCTTAGATCTAATTCCTTTATCTTTTTATATGCAGTTACTTAATCTAGAATGTAAACATGTTTCTCATAAAGGTGGCTTCTCATGTGCTTCCATGAGAAGATGGATGTTACAAGCCTTCCGTGTAAGAAGAAAAAGTAAATGTATTTAAAATCTTCAGCTGAGCACCTTTCTATATTCAGTTCAGTAGACTGATATACTGATAGACAAATATGTTTTCTGAAGGTGTGATCTATTATGTTACCACCTCATAAATTCATAAAAGCACATCTGCTTTTTTGAAAACTACTGATCTCAAGCAGAAGGCTATGCCTCTGTGCATTTGTAGATGTACAGATATATACTCCAAAACTCCAAATGGCTTGTGAAGCTATGGTCTGTCAGAGTTCCTTAAAAATTGACATGAGATAAAATCTTCCTTCTTTTTCCCCCCAACTAAATTTGATCTGGTGTTGGAAACACAAATAAGAATTTCTAGATAGACTAGCGACCAACTGAGATAGCAAACTAGAGAAAGAGAAGTTTTAGTCCTGTTATGACTTCCAGCTGTGCCTATGGTAGAATTCATGGAAAGTTTCAGCAAACAAAGCATATTGCAGAATAACACCTGTTGTACAAGAAGATGACAAAATCCTGACAAGTGTTTCAAATCAATCTACTTTAAATGTTTGGAGAACTTCAGCACATAAATAAATAGGATCAGAGAAAAAAGAAAATAATTGAATAAATATAAGAAAACATGTCAGTATTTTCAAACTTGTATATTTAGATTTAATTCCTTATATCTTGACTATGTACTTAATTAAAGATCTAGACCACCAAAAACTGAAGCCTATAAAAGAGCTCAGCTGAATCTATAGGGGTTTGGGACTTCCAAAATATTCATCAGACATAACATTCACTGAATCCAATAGGACTGGCTTAATAAGTCTCAAAGTCAAGCTATTTAATTACTTAAATGTGTATTTTTTTTTGACTTTCAATCACAAATAAGACATTCAGAATTTTCAAAAGTAATATTTTCTCTATATATTTCCCTTTCCCTCCTCTTTTTCCTTCCATTCCTATGTTTTACATACTTGTTTATTAGCTTACATACTTTACAGACAAAATAATTTTATTTATTATACCAAAAGTTTTAGTATGTAAATGAAAGTAAAATGCATAGGAATTGAAATACTACTAGTGCAATAAGGAAGATGTTATTTTATTAGATGAGACAATGTAAAATCTGCCTGGGTAACTAAGGCTATCTGCACAAAAAGGCTATAGAAATTTAGTGCTACACTCCATGTCTTAAAAGTTTGGGGGTGGGAGACTATTTGCAGGAACTCATCAATCAAAAGGGAAAATCTCTTAGTAGTAGTAGTATGTTTTCTTAGCAACCATAAATGGTGCAACTGAAAAAGTACTTCCAGCAATATTTAACACTCCTTTGTAAAAGTGCCTGCAAAAGGATTTCCATTAGAATTGCATATTTATTTTCTTATAAAATTAAGTTTTAACTTTTGTAATTTTCCAGGTTTTTTCAAGTAATTATGTTTCTTTCATTATGCATAAGGCCAAACGCTTTACAGTTCAGTCTATGCAAAATCAAATGCAGAGGTAGATACATTAGAATAAAGTGATGGGTTGCATACACTGAAATACCACTTTCCTTCAATGACATTTTGATTTTCTTGAATCAGTAGACCATGAAAGTTCATTTTGACACACACTAGCTCAAGATAAAATCTCCTCCAGCTCTGTAATCATATCTTTTAGTGTTTAGGCTACCAAAAAGACAGAGCTCACATTCTCATTCTATTTTGAAGACGAAAAAGCAATTTTGTGCTGAACCACAGGAGGTATAGTGAGGCCCAGGCATCAAACGCTGTTGGACATAGGTGATTTGAATTCTTAGATGGGAAGGTGCATGTGCAATACAGAAACAGGTCCTAAAAAAATTGAAAAAGGAAGAAAACTGCTTGAGCTTGAGTACATAATCAGAAACCCACTGAAGTTTGTGAGATGCAGTGTCAGCAGGAGGAAAAATAATTTGCTTTTCCAGCTTCAGGATGGTTGGTGGAAAGGAACGGTTGTTGCTCCACAAAGATGGAAAGATACTGAGAGGAAGAGCTGAGTTGCTTAATTTAAGAGCATCAGAGAGGACATATTAGTGGCATATTGGGATTTTTTTTCCTTTTTTTTCTTTTTTCCCCTTTTTTTTAATTGAAGAAAAATGAACATACAATTTCTTTCTACAATTACTTTCCTGCAGTGAAAGTTGTAATGAATAAAACAAAACAAAACAAAACATCAAAGAAAACCCCACGTTTATCGGCAGCAATGATAAATCTTTTCATTCCAAAAGAAAACAAATGTGTATTTTAGTTAAATAGGACTGATGGATTGGGTGTTAATTATTCATGTTGAAGTTTTCATTTAGTTTTGTCCTCAGCAAGGAAGTCAAGGGGAGTTTTGAACATCTAAGACCTCAGGATTTAACCTGTGATATTTAATGCTCCCATATACAAGTTAGAATGAGCCTTAAACAAATCCAACAGTTTGCAGCACTTCATTACGCAGAATTGGGGCCTGACAATTAGGAAATACCCCTGCATTTAAGCTCCTTTTAAAATAAATAGAATTAAATAATCTATATTACTGTAATTGAATCTCCATGTTCCAGGCATTGAGGTGAAAACAAATTAAGACAAGTTTTTTCACAAGATTTGTGTAATCCGACATTATTCCTTCAGGGTATTTTGATAACTCACATTTTACTCATTCCAGAAACTGGAAAGCAAAAACAGTAAATGAAAGTTAACCTCCAAAAAGTTAAATAGATTTATTGAAATGCTCAGATCTTTTAGCATTTATCAAAAGGTTGAGTATCTATCCCATCTTGTGAGAAGTTCCATACTTTACAGTGGTAGTCTCCTTAGCTACTTTAGCCATCTAAAAATTAGTCTATAATAGTTGTCTATCTCCCTTTCTACCACTGATTAAGAAAGATCAGTACATTTAGAAATTTTCTTTGTTCTTTTAAACCACTCAATTAGATTAGACAGGTTGCTTATCCATCTATTTCTGGTGACTACAGGATTAATACTCTTAAGCAGGTATCTATTTTTCAAAGAGTTAAAAGCTGTCTCAAAATTCAAGGGAAATATAATGAATTCTTGCCTGATTCTGAGTTTAAAACAGTTTTACCATGCTGAGGTTCTGGATTTCTTTTGTTTGTAAGAATGGTGGTGTGAATCTACAGCTTCCATAGCTTTTAATGCTATGAAGCACAAAATACATGATATACCTTTTTAATGTTCTAGGTAATTTTAGGTTTTATAAGTTGTTTTCAAAGTCTCTTCAGAACATCAACATGAGCGCAAAGACTTAGTGTTTTCTGAATCATGCTGTCCATTTTTGCTTCTCATCAGAGAGCAGAAACTAAAAAGGAATACGTAAAAAGAACAACTGGTAAAATTAGAAAAGGATTGGAAAACATAGGTAATATCTAAGTTTTTGTGCTGACTCATCCACCGTGGTAGCGTGCTTAGTGTTGAGAATGTATTATGTGAGTTATGTTTGCTATTGGTTTGCTCCAAATATCCAGAAAAGAATGTCATTTTACAGATCTGGCCAGGTCCTTTTCCTTACCTAGGGATCATAAAAATCAAAACAGTGTCCTTCTGCCATGTAATTCAGTTAAAGAGAAGCCAACTGAGGGAAAGAAAGGACAAGATAAAGATATTGGGGACACAGTATGAGATAATTGAGAACACAACCTCACAATTTTGAGCTCACCAGTCAGCTGCAGTTAAAATGAACAAATATTCTCACTGGTTCCTGAAAGAGTGGATGTCAGGATGATCCAACAATGAAGCAAAGTGTCTGCTTTCCAGTGTTCAGTCTCACAGGAATTTCGTACCTATTTCTTAACTCTCTTTTTTATAAATGAGAAAAAAATAATTGTAATTATTAGAATAACTCATTATAACGATAACTTCTTCAGCAGTTATGCTGAATTTTGATTTGAATACTTTTGTTCTCAAATTTATTTTTTTATCTGTGATTAGAATATAAACTTTCAGTAATGTCTAGATCTTTGCATTCACCATTGATAAAAGTCTCCTGCATCACAATTACTTCAAAATTGCCAATCAAAACAATCTTCTCTATTTTTAACATTTATATACAAAAAATATACACATTAAATCCATTCAAATTAAATAGGTGGCTACATTTTTTTTTCATTGCATCACCCTTCTTAATTAGCCATAAAACCCAGTATCTGCAAAGGCATGACTCATCCCTTACTACAAAAAATGCATCCTCTTTCTGGCACAGTGGGAAAGGGGACCATCATAAAATTTTGGTCCAATGCAGCTGTTAAATCACACTGAAGTTCAGACTGCTGTTCCTTGGCACTGTCTCATCTTACAGAAGAATCAGTGCTTTGGTATTCCAACGAGATACCAACCAGTAAGACTATCAGGACAAAAAATAACACTGAGAAGGTTTACTTTTGGCTTATGTCATTTATGATTCATTAAGATAAATTGTATTAAAGTGCCACAAACAAGTAACAGAGAAGAGAACATCCTGCCCTAATACTGTAATTTCACTGCAGACCTTTTACGGTTCTAAAATGTTTCCAGACTACTGTGATTTACATCTTGATGATAAGCCATTTCTTACCTACTATTTTGCTGGGTCAGTAGCAAAAGAATCAAAATAAGCTGGATATTCAGACTCATACATTGAAAGAGAGGTAATTTGGGCACTACAAATGAGAGTCATCCCACCTAATTTTAACCGTCTAAAATCCAGGAATTTAGTCTGAGCTGTGAAAGAACACAAAGAGCTTCTCCAGGACAGCTCATCTTAATTCCATCAGGACAAACAGAATCATCAGCTTAAAATGTAGCCTTGAGGACTAACTTAGGATGGACATTTCACTGCATCCAAATCTCAACAAAGACTCAAAGGCAAGGAACAAGACCAAACATCATGTTCAGTTTGTGTATGCTAAAGAAACACACCTTATATGTGGAGCCAAGAATTAATTGATAAACTTGTTAAGTTTTAGCAATTCAATCAAGATATGTTACATTAAGTTCAAATTATGCAATTATTAGAGCTTGTTCCAAAATAATACCCCTAGAACAGATATGCAAACATTTTCTGTAATCTGTATTTTTCTTTTGTGTTTTGCTCACTCTTTCTAAGACCATCTGGATCCTAAGGTCAATGGTGTTAGTCTTCTTCAATAAGAAGGCGGTGGGGACTGCAGGAAGTCACCACTGTCCTGAGGTCTTTGCTGCAAAACGTCTGAGCAGAGGCCATTCTTTTTTAATCTTGGGTCCATTTAGAATTATTTTTTATGTTTTTTCCCTTGAAACCAGTTTTTGCCAGGCTTGAAAAGCTGTAAAGCTGTATTCCTTTAATGAACAGAGACTGATCATTTAACAGAGACTGATTATTTGGGGCCTCTGCTGTCACCTTATGCATGTACTTTCAAGGTCATCTTTCATCTTGTGCTTGTTCTTTCAGGGCCCCTAGTTAAAATCCCATTTGTCTTCAATGGCCTTTAGGCTGTGATTTCCTAAAAACCAAAACTAATTTTTTTGTTAGTGCTGCCTGCACATGTTTAAGTCACTGTTCTAATGATTTGAGTAGTTCACCTTACAACAATAACAATCCATTAGAGGATGCATGCATCTATAAATACATACAGATGCTGATAAAATGCTTTGGTAAATGCTTATTAATATCTATTACTTGAGGCAGTATCATGGGTTCATTATCAAAATTGCTTTGCAACAGTTTAGACAGTGACTACATTAGCAA
This sequence comes from Limosa lapponica baueri, assembly GCA_002844005.1. Classification (NCBI taxonomy): domain Eukaryota; kingdom Metazoa; phylum Chordata; class Aves; order Charadriiformes; family Scolopacidae; genus Limosa; species Limosa lapponica. The sequence continues at coordinate 535,975 of KZ505728.1, forward strand.
GTAGTGCGGTTCAGTATAATGAGAACTACAGAGCAAAATACTGAAAACCCAATGTATACATTATATGCATTCAGAAGCATTTGATTAAGAGTGTCTCTAATCTAGTTTCATGGACTAAGTATCCATTAATGGCTAAAGTTCATAGGTGCCCTGCATAGGTGCATATCTCATGTTAGTTAATTTGAATTACATAGTAAACAAACATGATGTAACCCACAGCACAAGAAAGATGCAGTCGGTGCCAGCTGGGAAATTTGCTTCAGAAGAGCACTCTTGATGAAACTGAAACAATAATATTGACCCACTTAGAGGGCTTGGGCAGCTAAAATATTCAGTGATGTCATTTCTTGTGTGAATTATATCTCATTCTTTTTCTCTTTCTGACCTCCCCATCCCCCAATTTTCACAAGTTATTTCTTATTTTAAAAGACTATTGCATTACAACTTAGCATGTTTGTCACTGTTGTCAAATAAAACTTACCATCTTTCAGAAAATATCTAGTAAATTTTGTATGTGGTCTCAGATAATTTTTTTCATGTCAATCTTTTTCTGTTCATTTAATTTTAAATAATACAGTGAATTTTATATGCCCTTTGCTATCTTCGTTTCTAGTCATCAGAGACTCCTTGACTGATTAATTACTTTAAAATGGAAAAAATAAATAAAAAAGTATATTATAGGACAATCTAGAATTCTAGAGAGTTGTAATGAGAAGCTCATTTAGAGACTATGGCTATTTATTTGTTTATCTGAAATAATGTATTGCAAATGATTATGATTTTGAAATCCATTCATGTATTATAATTACTCTGTGTCAAGAGGATATTTTACTGTTGAGCAATTTAGAATAATCTTACACAATATAGAATAACTAAATGAAGCATACAAATCTTTTCCATGTTATTCTGAAGTAATTAATAGCACATTTGCTATTGCTACCATAATGAACATTTTTGTATATTTAATCTCTCTGTACTATTAGTTCTAGTAAATTGACTTAAATCCAAATAAATTTACTTTATTCAGGTCATTTTTCTACAACATATATGTAATTTTAATACTAGGTCTTTGTGGTTTACCCCTATTACTGCACTAAAATCATAGAATCATAGAGCCATTTAGGTTGGAAAAGACCCTTAAGATCATTGAGTTCAACCATAAACCCAACACTGCCAAGTCCACCACTAAAACGTATCCCTAAGAGTCACATCTACATGTCTTTTAAATACCTCCAGGGATGGTGACTCAAACACTTTCATAGGCACCTGTTCCAATGTTTTACTACCCTTTCAGTGAAAAAAATTTTCCCAATATCCATTCTAAACCTCCCTTGGCACAAGTTGAGGCCGTTTTGTTTTATCCTATCACTTGTTGCTTTTGGAGAAAAGACTGCCCCCCTGCCTCGCTGCAACCTCCTTTCAGGTAGTTGGAGAGAGCGATAAGCTCTCCTCTCAGCCTCTCTTTCTCCAGACTAAACAACACCAGTCCCTCAGCTGCTGCTCATCAGACCTGTTCTTCAGACCCTTCACCAGCTTTGTTGCCCTTCTTTGGACATGCTCAAGCACCTCAACGTCTTTCTTCTAGTGAGTGGCCCAAACCTGAACATTCTGAGGTGCAGCCTAGTTAGTGTTGAGTACAGGGGGATGGTCATTTTCCTAGTCTTTCTGGCCACTATTTTTGGTACAAGCCAGGATGCTCTTGGACTTTTTGGCCACTGGGGCACACTGCTGGCTCATATTCAGTTGGCTGTCAACCAACACTCCCAGGCAGTTTTCTAGCTGCTCTTCCCCAAGCGTGTAGCATTGCATGTGTTTGTGACACAAGTGCAGGATCCAGCACGTGGCCTTGTTGAATTTCATACCATCTGCCTCAGTTCATTGATCCAGCCTGTCCAGATCCCTCTGTAGGCCCATCCTACCCCCGAGCAGATCAACACTCCTGCAATTCAGTGTCATCTGCAGATTTACTGAGGGTATACTCAATCCCTTCATCCAAATCATTGACAAAGATGCTAAACAGAACTGGCCCCAGTTCTGAGCCCTGGGAAACACAACTTGTGACTGTCTACCAGCTGGATTTAACTCCATTCACCAGAACTTTTTGGGCCCAGCCATCCAGTTTTTACCCAGCAAAGAGTACGCCCATCCAAGACATAAGCAGCCAGTTTCTCCAGTAAAATGCTGTGGGAAATTGTGTCAAAGGCTTTACTAAAGTCCAGGTAAACAACGTCCACAGCCTTTTCCTTGTCTACTAAGTGGGTCACCTTGTTACAGAAGGAGATCAGGTTTGTCAAGCAGGACCTGCCTTTCATAAACCCATGCTGACTTGGCCTGATCACCATGTTGTCCTGTACGTGCCGTGTGATGGCACTCAAGATGATCTGCTCCATAATCTTCCCCAGCATCAGTTCAGACTGACAGGCCTGTAGTTCCCTAGATCATCCTTCCAGCCGTTCTTGTGGATGTGTGTCCCATTTGCTAACCTACAGTCAATTGGGACCTCTCCGGTTAGGCAGGACTGCTGATTAATGATTGAAAGTGGCTTGGTTCTGCATGCATTAGTACAGGGACATTTCAAATGTGCTCCAGTGTACTCAGGACATCATGGAACAGACCGAATGACCTCACTAGCATGCCGTCCCTCAAACATTGGCATGTCACCCCCAGGCTTATCTCTAGCAAGCCTGGTTTTATCCCTTTCCTTAAAAGCTTAAAGTTCTTTCAATGAGCCCTCGTAACTCCTGTGCAAAGATCCTTTACCCCCTTTAAGACAGGAATACTCTATCTGTTGAGAGCAGGCTTGATGTCATGTAGACTGACCCATGATCAAAAACCTCAAAATTCTGCTGGTGATACCAGTCTCAGAGCCAGTTATTGATCTGCTGGCTCTTCCTGTTTCTTCCCTCATCATTCCCTGCAACTGGAAGGATAGAGGAGAACACTACTTGTGCTCCTGATACCTTAACTGGTAGTATCAAGGCCCTGAAGTCTCTCTTGTTTGCCCTTGGACTTCTTGATGCAACTTCATTGCTCCCTATGTTAAAAAGCAATAACGGATAATATTTCAAGGTCTGTACCAAGGCAGGAAGTTTCCTTGTCAGATCTTTAACCCGGGTCTCAGGAAGGCAGCAAACTTCCCTAAGAAGTGGGTCCAGTCTGTATATTGAGCCTCCTGTTCCCCTCAGGACAGAGTCTCCTATGACAATAACCTGTCTTTTTTTCATTATGAAAGTGATTTTTATGCAGGGCTTAGGCTGACTTAACCTTGGTGACACCTCCAACCTAGATGAAGCATCATCCGTGTCATAGTTCAGTTCCACTTGCAGAGCTTTGTACCTATTATGCAAGGGCACCTGGGAAGGTGTGGTAGTGATGGAGGCGATGCACCTGCTGCACTGGCCAGGAACTTGTTGCCATTGCCCCATGTATCTTAAGTCACCGCATTCTGCCAGGTGGAGAGAGGATAGGCAATCCTCTGTCTGCCTGTTGGGCCTGTCCCAGGGAAGGTAGGGTGCTATTCCAATAATCCATGTCTCTCTTGGACTTCCTGATACTCCTCAATCTACTCAGCTCTTCCAGGAGCTGTTCCACTAAGCGGAGGAGTTCCTGAACCTGAGTGCACCTCCCGCAGGTGTGGTCACTGCTGCTGTCCAGTACTGGCATGAGAGCAGTGCACACCCTGCAGCCTGACACCTGGGTGACAGCATGTTCCCATTAGAGCTCTGTCTGGGAAGCTGTGTTAGTCATGGGGGGTGCAGAGTTTTGAGAGGATGTGCCCTTCTTCCAAGTAGACACGATTGCTCCCTGGGCAAGCTAGCAGAAGCACAACACCCTTCCTGCACACCCTTCCGTGCAAACTGACACGTAAACTGCCATGCCATGCCCTTGCTGACATGTTATGCCCTGTTTTCCTGCCTTGTTTGCAGTGCTCCTGGTCGCTAGCACTCCCCTGAGTCTTCTTTTATAAGAGCGGGAAGCCCGCCATGGTGTCACCAGCCACTGTTGTGGGAGATGTGGGCTCCTGGCTGCTCTCTTGGCTCCCCCTGAAGTTCTCCCCTAGTTTGGGAAACTCCGCTGTGCACCATGCTAGAGCACCCTGCTGCAGATCCTTCTGGCACTGGAGCTGCTCGGCTTGGTGATTGAGGTGAGGATACTTTGTACCAACAACAAACTTACTGTAAGTTTGCTTGTGAAATATTAGAAAAGTTAATGAAATGCTATAGGCTTATCTGTACAGGAGTGGATTTCTACAAGAAGAAGGTGAAATCCAAATGGGACTATCCATGAGCACCCAGGAACTTTGGTTTGCCTCTTTCCACCCCCACTGTATTGTAGGCATGGCACAGTCCCATACACTGAGTTGCTACATAGCTCCCCAAATATGTATGCATGTGCATCCAAATTATCCCATTTTCAATAATTCACAGTAATTATAGACTAATTGGTATAGAAATACACAAAATTTATGGTGTGATTTTTTCAAATATATTTTGAATGATTTAAAATGCCTAATCAGTTTTAACATTGCCTGCAAATCAATAGATTTTGTTACCTTAATGAATTATATGGGCACAGACTTTTCCAAAAACTGGATTCCTAATGTGATTTTCCATGTACAAAACAGTATTCTGCTCAGGTAATTTTGCATTTCTTACAGTTAGGTATTTAGCCTAAACTAATGACGTCTTTCTTTATTGAAAGTGATAGATAATAGTCTGTATAGAGAGACAGACACTTATAAAAGGGTGACCAAAGAGAGAGATTAGATAACTAGCTCAGATAAGAAACATAATTACTAGAGCACCTGAGTCCCATTCTTTTTGATTGCTTTCATCCACACTATTTTTATCTTCTTAGTCTCAGTCTGTTATCCCCTATTATGGGGATTTTAAATCACTTGCAACTGGTTACTTTGTCCCTTATCTGCAGTAAAAGGTTGTCTCCAACATACTCCAGTATCTTTTCACACTATCTGGAGAGAGGTGTATGACATTAGATATTCACTCAAATAAAGAATCCAAATTCAGAGCTAAATTATCTAAGTAAAATAAATTATTCCTAGCTCAAGCTGTTTATATGAGGTGGGAATAAAAAGCAATATATTTAAATATAAACCACAAAAATTAAGGAATGAGTATGTTGCAGACAGCTAGATAGTCAGAAGAGCAGTTGGAGATATTTTGCATTTTTAAAAATTGCTTGAGTGAATGTAGTTGCCATTTATTCCATTAAGAGTAAACCTCCATTTCAGAAGCTCACCCAGATGGCTTACTACTGCATGCATAACCATGCATATTCTTGACTCTCACCCCAAAGTAGGAAGCTTTGAAGAAATCTTGAACAATTATATCACAGAGGAAAATGTTTCTCTTCTTGCTCTTGTGAACCCATGCAGGAAGAACATTGCTCTTATATCTTCTAGCCTATACACATTTCTTCCAAACAAATCAAGCCTGTGAAATAACCATTCATTCAAGTTGAACCACTTATCCATCAGTTGAGGAAGAAAAACTCTGCAGCTTTCAGAAATGCAGAATGAAATAAGGTTGACACTATTCAGAGCCTCACAAAACATTCAGAAGCACCATACGTAATTGGAAATTTAAGACTCCTATAGATTTAGTGAAATGGAAATAATCTTATAGTACTAGAATATCATCAGAAAAAAACAAAAACAAAAAACAAAAACAAAAAACAAAACAAAACAAAAAAAACCACAACAACAAACCAAACCTGGAATACATTTGTGGGATACTTTGAAGTACATATTTTATTATATATACACATATTTATTACACATCATGCTTGTTATGTGTATGTATGTGTATATATGTATTTTATGCATCTTCTATCTGCTTGGAAATGGGTAACAACTATTTTTCACTGCTGCATGATCTTCATTAAACAGGGACTTTTAAATTAATTGTAGTGTAACTTCCATGGATGTTTATTAAATAAGCTGACAGAAAACAGATGTGTATAATAATTAGTATCATAAGTAAAATGTGAAGAAATCCTTCCACTTTACAAAGCCTCATTTGGAGGACTGCATCTGATTTGGGGTACCAAAACTGAACCGGGAAATTGGAGTGAGTTCAATATCCAGTCTGAACTTCTCCTGATGCAGCTGTAAACCATTCCGTCCTGTACTGTCTCCAGACACCAGAGAGGTAAGAGCAGCACCTTGCTCTCTGCTCCTCCTCATGAGGCAGTTGTAGACAGCAATGAGGCCACCCCTCAGTCTCCCTGAAGCTAAACAGAACAGATTCTGAGTCGCTCTGAAGTCATGCCTTCTAGTCCTTTAACTATCTTTGTTGCCCTCCCATGGACACATTCTAATATTTTAACATCATTCTTACAAAGCTCAAAACTGCACACAGTACTTGAGGTGAGGCCACACCAATGTTGAGTGTTGTGGGACAATCACTTCTTTCAACTGGCTAATTTCACTGTCCTTAATGCACCCCAGAATATGGTTGGCTTTTAGGATGCCAGGGCACATTGTTGACTCATATTAAGCTTGCCATCAACCAAAATCCCCAAAAGCCCTTTCTGCAGGGCTGTGCTTCATTCTCTTGTCCCCCAATCTATACAGGATTTCACCCCCTCAGATTTAGAATCTGGCATTTGTCCTTGTTAAATTTCATACAGTTGGTGCTTGCCCAGCACTCTAATATATCAAGATGTCTCTGTAAGGCCTCTCTACCCCCGAGGGAATGAATAGCTCTTCCTAATTTAGTATCATCAGCAAACTTACTTCATGTGCACTCAAATCCTGTATCCAGGTCATTGATAAAAATATTGAAGAGAACTAGCTCTGGGGAAACAGCATAATTTGTAAGAAATGCTGTGGAATCTCCACCATTTATTCCATTTTTAACATCATCTTAGACAAACAACTGTCAAGGAGGATTATGTATGAATATTTTACATTTTGGCAGAGGAATGGACTACAGTACTTCTGAAAATCTCTTTTATACCCATTTGCTCTAATTGCTGTAATTGCATCTTTTTAATAGAAATGTTATAATAAAGAATGAATTTTGCAGGGTAAGTGTACCCTTCTGGTATCAACCCAGGGGAACAGAAATGTGAATTATGACAAGTCAATATAACTATGACTACTTAAAATACAGTAACTGAAAGAGGAGAAGAGACACACAAATGTGCTGTGAATGACGTACCAATATTTTTATTCTTTATTCAGAGTTTGTGATCCTGACTTGATACATGATACTATATTATTTCTCTATCTTGGTTCATCAGGACTTTGAAATCAAAGATATCTGGTGTTCTATAGCATTTTGGTTTTATTTATGGTATGTTTTTAATTTAGTTCTATGCTTGCCTGCCGGAAGCCAGGAGCTAACTTTTCTAGTAATAGGGAACTCCCACTCTTTCTCTGCTGCTTATTGCCAATTTGAGATGTAGTAATCACAATAAGTTTGTCTTTAAAAATTTCCGTAGTTGAAATACATTGATTTTTAATTTCTGGGGGGAAACAACTAGAACATGTAAATGGGAAGTGGAAGCCAGGAACTATGTTTTAAGGAATAAGTAAATTCTGGCTACAGGATTTCAGTTATCATTCATTTTCTATTTATTATAGTCCTAAAATCCTAAAATGCCCTCACCTATATGTATTCTTTCGTACAGAATTACAGCTCTGTAGTATGATATGTCAATTTTTAACAGCACGGATCATGATTCACTGAAGTATAATATCACTGTATCAAACAGTATTTTTTCAGACAAAAAGGTAAGTGCTTAAAGTATTTCAGTTATCTTTTAACATAAGTTTAGCAGCTGGAAAACAACAACAACAACAACAACAAAAACCCCCAAACCAAATCAGCACAATGTAGCTAGCCATCTATTCACTGGAACATGCTGTGTGGGCCATACTTTCAGAAATCCTATTGTGAAACGTTAAGAAAAAAACCCCATATCTACTGTACTTGTATTTTTCTTGAAAGATGAAATATTTCCTGCATTAAAATAATGTACTTTGTAACTTCTTTGTAATTTTTAAATATATCTGCAAACTCATTATGTCATAGGAGGTGGAGACAGGTGGAGAACAAAGAGTACAGGGTCACACAGAAAAGACCTCAGGAATGGAAAAACAGCACAAAAGGAGTACCTCCTCAAGTATATGGATAGAAATGCTCACAGCCTGGAAAAAAACACGAGAATCCAGAGTGCTGCGTATGGTCACAAGCTTGCAGCATTTTTGGAATAATTGAGGTGGGCTAACCTTACATGACTCACATGCTGTGAAAGATAGATCCAGGCTTTTCAAGAAAGACAATAGGAAAGATGATAAGGAGGTTGCGCTCTCTAAGAAGGAACAGCTTAGGTCTAGGGAGCTCCCCTGTGGGATGTCTGGCTGGCAAATTTGTGGGTCAGTGTCAGGGGAGAGGCAGCGTGAGTGAAATTGTGGTAGGAATTTTTTCCAGACCACTCAATCAGGGTGAGGAAGCAGAAAAAAATGTCTTAAATATCTCAAGGGAGTCTTGGTATCACACACCTGGGATCTTATGGGGGACCTTAAACTCCCTGCCAGCCACTGAAAAGGTAATATGGCAGGATGCAAACAGTTAAGGTTTCTAAAGGGTAAGGACAATGTCTTGATTTAGATACCGAATGGAACAACTGAGGAGATACACATCTGGATCTACTGTTTACTAATAAGGAAGAACTGGTTTGGGGTATGACTATTGATGGCAGCCTTGTCTGCAGTTGCCATGAAACAGTGTGGTTCAATCTCCGTATGGGAACAAGGAAGGAGAATAGCAGAGTACAGACCCTGGACTTCAGATGAGCAGTCTTCAGTTTATTCAAGAAAATTGGTTGTTGGGTTCCCAGAGGCAGCTCTGAAGGGCAAGGGAGCTAAAGAAAAGTGTCAGGTCTTTAAGGACAGAAGTTCTCAGGGCAAGAGGATCCATCACACCACTTGGCAAAGGATATATCAGGAGATTAGCATGGACTAAGCAGGGAATTCATGATAGGAGGTGACAGGCTGCCACTTATGGGTGCTGGGAGTGGTTGATAATGTTCTTATGAGGCCATTCTCTATCATCTTTGAAAGGTCATGAAGATTGGGGCAGCTCCTCATGAATAGAGGAAGACAAGTCTTGCACCCATCTTCCAAAAAGGCCAGAAGGCAATATGAGAAACTGCAGGCTTGTCAGCCACACTTCAATGTCTGGGAAAATCATAGAGTGAGTTCTTTTGGGAAACTTTTCTGGACACGCAAAAGAGATGAAAACAATTCTGACAGCATGAATTTACTGAGGATGAATCAAATCACCACCACAGTGAAGTGTGCTGAAAACTGTAAAGGGCTGGGCTCAGAGGGTTGTGGTCATTGGAACAGAGTCCAACTAATGGCCAAGGTAGTGTACAAGGTAGTCAACACCGTACAAGGGTCAATACTGTACCAAATAATGTTTAATATCTTTGTTAATGACCTGGATGATGGGAGAGAGTGCACCCTCAGCAGCTTTGCAATGATACGACACTGAAAGGAGTGGTCAATACACCGGATTGATGCGCTGCCGTTCTGAAGGACTTTGAAGTCCTGAAGAAATGGACCAGCAGGAACCTCATGAAATTCAGGAAAGGAAAATGCAAAGTCATGCCCCTGGGTAGGGATAATCCCAAGCATCGATACATGTGGAGTGCCAACTGGCTTGAAAGCAGCTTTGTGGAAAAGAACCTGTGGATTCTAGTGGACAACAAGCTGACCTGAGCCAGGAATGTGTCCTTGTGACAAAGACTGCTGTCAGCATCCTGGACTGCATTAGAAAGAGTGGTGCTTGCAGGTCAAGGGTGTGATCCTTCCTCTTTTCTAGATCGCGCATCCAGCTTTGTTCTCCCTACTTCTCGCAAAACAAGAAAGATATTGATAAACTGAAGAGTCTTGGGGAGGGCCACCAGGACGGTCAAGGCTGGAGCAGTTGTGCTTTGAATAGAGGCCAAAGAACTGAGGCTTGTTCAACCTACAGAAGAGACAGTTGCAGGAGCCCCTAACAGCCTCTTGGTACCTGCAGGGTGAAAAGGCAGGCTCTTCACAGTGATGCAAAGTAGGAAGGTGAGAAACAACAGGAATAAACTAAAATGAAAGAGGTTCATATTGGTTATATGGAAAAACTTTTCCCCATGACAGCAGTCAAGTGAAGTGTCCCAAGAGGTTTTACAGGATCCATCCTTGCAGGTTTTTTAAGGACTAGATCAAGCCCCAAGCAACCTGGTCTGAGCTGACCCTAATTTGAGAAGGATTTTGGATTAGAGATGTGCTCAGTACCTTCCAGACTGAATTATTTATGGTCCTGTGATTCTATGAATGCCGATTTTGACAACTGCTGGTATTTACAGACTTGTATCGGTCTGAAACCAGAAAGCTTTGAAGACACTTTGCAGCTAAGTCATAAAAGGATAATATAAGTGGGGGTGGAAAGGGTATAGGATGAAAGGCTATAGCATCTCTTTTACTGTGGGTTTGTTGAGGTTTCTTTTAACAGGCTTGGAGAGGGTAGACAGTGACAGCAGTATTATCAGGGAGCTAAGGATTTAAGAAATTAGGCTGAATTTCCATCTCAGTCTGGCAGCTGTGAAAGTAAATAAGAAATTGTTATGGAAGGTACTGAGTGTCCAGTCTCAGCATCCTCAGAAACTCTTCAATGTCCCTTCCTTAGAGCCTGGAGAATAAGGATAGGTAGTCAAACAGTGATGCAGGGAAAGGAAGAATGATGTCATCAAAGATCAACTTGCCTTTTCTAAAACCATATATGTGCTACAATAAGGTGCTAAATAGTTTGTCTCTACATTATGATTTTTGTTTTGTTTTGTTTTGTTTTGTTTTGTTTTGTTTTGTAAGCAGCCTTTTAAGAGTTTGAGATCTTAAATAGAGTTGATGGTGTGGTGCTGGTTACACAAGAACCAAGCACCTGCAGCTGTAAGCTACATTTATGTACTTTGAGAGTACAAAAAGAGTTGTTAGCATAGAAACACTAGCATGCACTGCCTGAAAACATAGTGCCCTTTAAAATGATGCATCATTCCCAAGAAACTGTAAAGACAAATGTCAAAGAAGCATTGAAGTGAAGAAGACAGAATTAAGAACTGCAGTTCTTAACATTCTATATCTTCCATTAATTTCTAACTTTTAAAGATCTATTAATATTTATCTGGTTCTTAAATGCATGAGCTTTAAGACCCTACACATATTAATTTATTTTTGTGAATGCTGTACATAATTTTATCCAGGAACACAGCTCTTTCCAGACTATTACTGACTCCCCGATCTTCATCAGTTGTTTCCTGGCCTTCATGTCTCATATGGATGGCATCCTTGGTGTAGCTTCAAAATATTGATAGTTCTTCCCCAGCTAAAGAATTCAATTTCATACAAAAATAAACATCATAAACATGAGTAATCCAGGGAACAAGAACATTTATATGTTTTTTCATAGATTTATTCAAAATTGCATTGGTAATTTGCTCCTAGACAACTCACTATGGGAAAGAGAAAGTGCATTCCCTTGATAAATAATTTACTGTGAATCATTCACTGACCTACATAATAAGCTTATCTTATATATAGCAGCTGACTTTCCTTCTAAGAATACATGTGTCAGTTTTCATGATTAAGTACAGGAATCAGTATATGGTCAAAACTAAAGAAGGCACTATAAAGTAGTCATCTGTGGAATTGGTTAAAAAATGTTCTTCAAAATACTTTCTGTCACAAAACACATTTTCTTCTAAGCCAAATACCTCTTTGCTTTATTTCGTCTTTCAGCTGAATATTATTAAATTGCCTGACACCTGTAAAAATGAATTTTAAGATATATTGTGAAGATCTATTGTTAAGTATGTTGCACTGTAGTTACTGCAATTCATGAAATAATATCAAAATACCAAATTAAAATTTAAAATAAGGCAAGAATAACACTGAAAGTTATTCAAGTTTATTTAGATATTAAATAATTTTCTAAATTATTATTCTGAATCAAAATTAGTAAAATAAAGTTTATTTACTGAGAAGAGAAAACCCCAAATTTTTAAGTTTGGAATAAAAGCATAATTAGCATTTGAAATTCCCTTTGAAACTATCATTCCAAATTCTGTTCAGATCTAGTCTAATGGCTGTTAAGTGGGAGTCAGGAACTGCAGTGTGATTCATTTACATTGTAGTAGTACTCCTAGGCTCCTTTGTAGTCTTTGGCAAGAATGCTATTCATTTGATCTATTTTATACATCTAATATAAAATGAGATTGAGTGCTTATTGGAAGTGCTTCTTTCTCTCTATTGGCTATAATGGATGTGTAGAGTAAATAACTTGGGGGCAGAGGCTTACATTTGGTCAAATGAATTGTTGCTGCTTACTCACTATATTGTCTTGACAGAATTGCTTCATGTTTCCTTCAGCTAACATACAATTTTATCACTGCTTCATTATAATGTTCTTATTAAAAAGTTTATTACATTTGGACGGAAAAGCAAGTTAAACTACATCGTCCACTTAATGGAGAAGTTTCTGATCTTTTCAGAAAGTTGAGGAAAGATGGAAAACACATTACACATCTTAAAGGTTACCAGGATACTCAGTCTTTAAAAGTGCAGACATTAACACTGGTCATGTGAGAGTATCCTGAACATGATCTCACTGTGTTCATAGATGTGTTAAGTCTATGAAGTGAAGTTTTTGGCATTTGGCAGTAAATATATATGATTACCTTTATGCATGCATATTGTCTTTCATTTCTCTAGAATGGGATAAAATAATTACTTAACACCATGAATTGCATAAGACAATATAAATCAAAGATACTTATTGCAAATAATTAAAGTTGATATATATTATAGTGAAGATGAATGGTAAACTAAAGTAAATGCAAGTGCTTATGAATATGCCAGTGCTTACACTGGAAAGAACCTTTGAAGTCATCTGATCCAAAACCCCAGTCAACATAGGGCAACTTTGAAATTTGATTGATTGCTCAGAGCTTTATCCTGCCAGCACACCTCAAGATTGGATTATTCACAGTTTCTAAAGGCAACATGTTAAACTGCTTAATAACTCTTACTGTGAACACCTTTTTTCCTGAACTGGTCTTGTTTCAGTTTGTGAAATTCTTTATTTCTCCTTTGAATGGTAGTCCTCTAAGACTGTCATTAAATCTTTACTTTTAAAATCATGCAACTTGTTTAATATTACATAATGTCAGAATCATGTTTTTTAATTTTAGAAATTAAATTTTGTAGTGCAAGCCAGCTATTGTATGTTTCTTGTATAATCTGTCGAGAGAAATAGGCACCTCCAGAGGATTAACACTTCTTATCTCTCACCTAATTATTTTAAAAAGAAATTAAACGTCACCTAGAAATATTATTTATTCCATAGAAAAACATGAAAACAATACATTAAAGGAAATCTCCTTTTCTAAATTGAATGTACATTTGCTTTATATCAGGGAGTCTTTTGTAACATATTTTAACAACTAGACAGCAGGTGGAGGTCTCAATTTAGCACCAGTAAGTTGCCTAGAAATCTTACTGATTATTTGTCATAAATTAGAAGCTGGCTCTATACGATGAGTGGCAGAAAAAAACTATTTTTTTTTT
>KZ505728.1:566582-593250 GCA_002844005.1 Limosa lapponica baueri
GGACAGTGAGGTGGTTTGAAAACTGGCTGAAAGACAGAGCTCAGAGAGTTGTTGTTAGGGGCACAGAATCTAGTTGGAGGTCCGTAACGAGTGGAGCTCCCCAGGGGTCAGTACTGGGTCCAGTCCTCTTCAATATATTCATCAATGACCTGGATGAGGCGATGGAGTGTACCCTCAGCATGTTTGCTGACGATACAAAACTGGGAGGGGTTGTTGACACGCCAGAGGGCTGTGCCACCATACAGCGAGACCTGGACAGGCTGGAGAGCTGGACAGAGAGGATCCTGATGTACTTCAATAAAGGCAAGTGTCGGGTGCTGCACCCGGGGAGAAATAACCCCATGCACCAGTACAGGTGACTGGTTGGGGGCTGACTTGCTGGAGAGCACCTCTGAGGAGAAAGACCTTGGAGTCCTGGTGGACAATAGGATGACCATGAGCTGTAAATGCGCCCTTGTGGCCAAGAAGGCCAATGGCATCCTGGGGTGCATCAAGAAGAGTGTGACCAGCAGGTGGAGAGAGGTTATCCTTCCCCTCTACTCTGCCCTGGTGAGGCTCCCTCTGGAGTACTGTGCCCAGTTCTGTGCTCCCCAGCTCAAGAAGGACAGGCAACTGCTGGGGAGGGTCCAGCAGAGGGCTCGAAAGATGATGAGGGGCCTGGAGCATCTCCCTTACGAGGAGAGGCTGAGGGACTTGGATCTTTTTAGTCTGGAGAAGAGAAGGCTGAGGCGGGATCTGATCATTGCTTATAAATACTTAAAGGGTGGGTGTCAAGAGTAAGGGCCCAGTCTTTTTTCAGTGGTGTCCAGGGATAGGACAAGAGGAAATGGGCACAAATTTGAATATAAGAAGTTCCACCTAAACATGAGGAGGAGCATCTTTACTTTGAGGGTGGCAGAGCACTAGAATAGGCTGCCCAGGGAGGTGGTGGAGTCTCCTTCTCTGGAGACATGCAAAACCCACCTTGACAAGTTCCTGTGCAACCTGCTGTAGGTGGACCTGCTTTGGCAGGGGGGTTGGACTAGATGATCTCCAGAGGTCCCTTCCAACCCCATATCATTCTGTGATTCTGTGAAAGGCTCCAGGGCCTGTGGTTGAAGGGAGGCTCCAGGTGAGGCCAATAAGGGTTAGTAAGATCCAGTGTTGTCTTCAGGGCCCTGGCATTTTCAAGGAAGGTGTCTAGGACAATGTTTGCTCTTCACCTCTATCTGGCCGTATCTCTGCAGGTGCTGCATAGCATTTTGATGCGACATTTGTTCAGAATGCAGTTTGTTATACGGTATCTCCCATTTTCCTACTTTTTTCATTTTAGAGGATGCTTTCATGATATAGCTAGGACATGTGCACTGCCAAAGGATTTGCAAGTAGTATTCTCCAACACAGTTTAGACAAAACCTCCCTACCCTGGGAATCAATGCTAAGTCCAGTCTTTATCACTTATATGATCCAATGAAATTTATATTCCAATTCTGCTATAACTGGAATATTGGACTGCTTCAGTCCTTTTATCAGTCACAAACAAATCACATGCTGTCATCTTTGGTTCCCATTTCACTCTTTATACTATTGATAATAAAGAAATGTTAGTTTATGCTGTAAGCATATGTAAGAGGAGTGTGTCTGCTCCTTTAAGGGTATCTGTTCAAAAGAGCCACAAACCAGAACAGACACAGGATAAGGGAGGTCATGACAAGAACAAACTTGGTCAGTGACAAGGGTACGTGGAGTGTGAGAATGTTTATTTTTTTTCAGTTGGGAGGATAAGGAAAGGGAGGGAGACAAACACAGAGACATAAAACCTGATCAATTAACATTAACAACCAATAACCACACACAAACCTGGTCAGTCACCTGGTCAGATGGGCTATCAAAAAACTGCAGGCAAATCCGCACTTTGCAATGGATGAGGTTGCAAACCTGGGAGTACAGGATATTTATTGAAGGGGGTCAGTGAGGCTATGCCAACTTCAGAGGCAATGTGCAGGGGAAGAGGGAGTGAGAGGCTCAGAGCTAGTGACTAGAGCAGGCCCACAAGTCACAACCAGTGTGCCTGGTGCTGGCTACAGGGCAGGGGTGTGAGTTCTGTGTCTTCCACAATCCTGGTGTGCATGGTGCGTGCATGTGGTTTCACTAGCAAAATTCAAGCTGGACTTGCCAGTGGGTAGGGGGGTGATGGGAATCTTCCACTCAAAGACAGTTATCACATTTCATATCTTGTAGTGTAGTGGGATCAAGTCCACAATTGTTGAAATAGCCAGTTTGTTGTCTGATCACTTAGAAGAAAAAAAAAGTATTACAACAGAAATTATTAAAAACTTGAATTTTTTTTTCCTTAATCTATAAAACCATTTACCAAAAATGTAAAACGAAGAGTCAAATTTGTACCACTTGAGACTTTAAAAAGTCAAGAATAAGAATTTTCACTGAAATCAAGGTCCTACCATCTCCACCAGTAGGACAGCTACCAGTAGAACAGCTCATAAAATGGAGTGTTACTTGATTGCAGTGTAAAAAGGATGCCGACTTCTAGACTGTCTTCAATTTTCATATGGTGATAAAGAAGCCCCAAAGACACTAAATTATAGGAACCTAACTAGAGAGGAAGAAATTAATAAATAGGAATAAATGTAGTGAGGTCTGTTTTTGAATTAAAAGTTTATACTCTCTTTAACAAGCAGAGATGAAAACAATCATTCTCCAACATGGTCACTACAACACCCGTAAACAAAGAAGGGTTTACAAATGACAGCTTCAAGGAAAATAACCTTATTATCAAGAGTGACCTATTTTGCATACTTACATTTTTCTTAGGTACTGGATTAGTTTGTAATTATAATGTATACATGGGGTTGTGTCTTTCTTTTCCCTGCTGAAAAGACACAAGACTCAGAGAGGGAATATGTGTTTGTTTTTTGTGGATATAATTTTAAAATAAACTATTGATTGCAAAATATCTTATTCCAATAGCAAGTCATCACAGCATCAACACATTAAGACAAAATTCTCCTTTCTAATTGCTTGGTTTGTAAAATATGTTGCACACAACAAGGAAACTAACAAAAACAGATGTACTCTGTCAGTCAAAGGGGAAGTATCTGCATAACAAGTTAGCCCAGGAGAGGCTTACGTTAGAATAGGAATGCAATCATTAATGCACATTTTCATTCTTCATCACTGTTCTCTGCTTAGTGTCTTTGCTTTCATCTTCTAAAATCCTGTGTACTACTAGCATTGGTATGTACCATTTATAGAACATACGATACTTCAAATACTTAATGGATCATCCAAATAAGAGAGAAGGAGGCAACTGAGACATGCTTTCCGAAGCAGATCCTTACATCAGGGATTTGCTCACCACAATGTGGAGACACGTCTGGAGCAGCATATGTAGATGTAGCAGTCAGCTTTAATCTCTCCAGCTGAGTTACAAGTGAGGACAGGGCAGCTATTCAATAAAGTGCCACAGAGGCTCATGTGCCACTGGAAATAGTAAATCAAATTTAACAGAACTACAGAGGACAACTCCATTCGGTTGGCATAGTCAGTTGGTGCAATTCAAGTGCCTAACATTTCAGGCACAAACATACCCCAGGAGGGCTAAAATTATGGTTTTTGATATGCCATGAAGAGGTCATGATTTGTTAAACTGAATGCTTACCACTCACCTCCCTTTGTCTAGGATGTTCAGAAGTCCTCTGAAGATTCTGGTTTTATAGCTTGTTTAGACCGTATGTATGTATGTATGTAAGGAAAATTTAAAGGAAGAAAAGAAAAAAGTAACTGCAGAGTGCTGGTAGAATACTTCAGCTAGGATAATGCAGTTCTACTGGTTCCTTTCTTCTCCCTCTTCCTTTCCTTCTCCTTCTTCCTCTCCCTCTCTCTTTCCCTCCTCGCCATTCCCCTCACCTCACTCCCTACGTCTCCTTTTCCTTTTGCCCTCTCCCTTGAATTATAAGAGTAGGAGTACATCTAAGCAAGTACAAAAACGAGGCCAAGACCCTCTAGACCAAATAGATTTGAATGTGTAATTCTCACATTTCATGAGGCAGAAGATAACAGTTGAAGCAAAAGGCAATAGCTGGAATTTGATTAGATTATTCATGTGTTTTACCATAGATGAGAAGGGGAGGGAAGGGGAGGGAGGGGGCGGAGACGAGAAAATAAAAAGGAAGCAATATTATTGAAGTTACATGTGCTAACATTTTCATAAATGGCTGTGGCACAATTTTCCTCAAGAATGAAGTATTTCTCCTTATGAGGAACAGCTGAAGGAACTGCGTGTAGTTGGTTGGCCTTGAGTGGATGCCAGGTGCCCACCAAGCCGCTCTATCACTCCTCTCCTCAGCAGGACAGGGAGAGGAGAAAATAAGATAGAAAATAACTTGTGGATCAAGATAAAGGCAGTTTGATGAAACAAAAGCAAAGGCCACATGTGGAAGCAAATGCCACATGTGGAAGCAAAGGAAAAAGAAAGGATTTTATTTTCTACTTCCCATCAGCAGGCAATGTCCAGCCACTTCCCAGGAAGTAAGGCTACAGTACACGTGGTGGTGGCTCTGGAAGACAAAGAGAATGTCCCTCCCCTCCCTCCCCCCCTTCCCTTTCTCTTAGTTATTATTGCTGAGCACACATTACATAGTATGGAACATTCCTTTGCTCAGTTTGGGTCAGGTGTCCTGACTGTGTCCCCTCCCAAGATCTTGTCCACCCCCAGCCTTCTGTTGAGAGGGCAATATTGGAGAGATAATCTGGATGCTGGACAAGCCCTGCTCAGCAGTCACCAAAACACTGGTGTGTTGTCAACACCTTTCTAGCTACCATTAGAAAGCACAGCACTGTAAGGGCTGCTATGGGGAAAATTAACTTCATCTTAGGCAGACCCAATACACTTGCGTTGTTTAGCGTGGAGAAAAGGAGGCTCAGGGGAGACTTTATTGCTCTCTACAACTACCTGAAAGAAGGTTGTGGAAAGGTGGGGGGTCAGTCTCTTCTCCCAGGTAAAAAGGGATAGGATGAGAAGAAACAGCCTTGAAATGTGCCAGGGGGGGTTGGGTTGGATATTAGGAAAAACTTCTTCACTGAAAGGGTTGTCAAGTATTGAAACAGGCTTACCAGGAAAGTGGTTGAGTCACCATTCCTGGAGGTATTTAAAAGATATGTAGAAGTGGTGCTTAGGGACATGGGTTACTGGTGGACTTGGCTGTGTTAGGTTTATGGTTGTACTTGATGATTTTAAAGGTCTTTTCCAACCTAAGCTATTCTATGATTTTATGAATTTCAAAGCAATGTGAAATTTTCATTATAAAATCAAGAAGAAATGGAATTTAGGGAAAATCTGCTCTTCAAAATGTAAATCAAAGTGTGAAAAAGACAAGTTTAAAAAATAGATTTTTTTTTTCTTGATTTTTTTCTTTATAAAGCATGGTTAAAGAGAGAGAAACAGTGAATAAAATAAGCAAAATTCAGTTGTCCTAACATACTAATGAGCAGGATGATGGGATGACAGGAAGATGGTTTGATTATAAACACAAAAAAAAGTCTACATTTCATTCAGTTCTAATTTGATGATTTTACCTGAGATGATAATAATTTTTAACCATGGATAATGTTATCAATACAGTTATTTTAACAAACTAAATTGCTGCACTTATAAGTGATACAGATTGTGTTGATGTAAGAACAAATTCAATGAAAGATTAAGGAGAATGCGAAGAGAACAAATGCATATTATGATCAAATATAACACAAGTGAAGATTTACTCTAAGCATGAAGCAGAATGTCAGGTTAAAGGTATCCTTAGCAATACAAATATTTTGTTTGTACTTTTATAATTGCAAGTATTAAATTGCTTAATCAACGTATGTGATCCTGGGAAGACACCAAAACGTCATACAACTAATTTAGAAATTACAAGTGACAATCATAGTAAAATATGATTTAAGTAAAACAAATGCAAATTTAAGATAGATTTCCAGGAAGGAATTATTTATGGGCTAAACAGAAAGCATGATAAAATCCTTCAAGGAATGATTTATATACAACTTAGAAAAACTCTGGAGAAGCACAGAGAAATGGTTGTCTGGTTTGTTCCATCCCTATGTGAAAATCAGGATTCTTAAAAATGCATAAGGAAAATGCATGTGGCCAAAACTACTGGAAGAAAACATGTGGTCTGTTGCCTATGTTTCAATTACAGACTTTTGCAAGAAAAATAAAATCAAATCTGTAGAGAAGTTGTATTAGGTTTGAGTGGCAAGGTTTTGGTAGTGAGGAGGATACAAGGGTGGCTAATAAAACCAAAAACAGATAAAGAAAATCAAACAACAGGAATTTTTAAGAGTATGCAAAAAACATAATTGATTTTTGATTTTTCTGTGCTTCTTGTGGAAGGCAAGAAATAGCAAAAATTACCTTAGTTAGCCATCTTAGTTGGAAAATAGTCCTTCACAACAGATTCTGGTGATATTAAAGGTCTAATTAACTGCATTTTTATTTACATATTTTATTGAATATATAAGCTTTTATTTTTAAGCAACTGTGTATCAATCTTGTGATTTTTTTTTATGTGTTGGTTATTGTCTTTATAACAAACAGCTAAAATTCAAATTTTAATATAAAATAGCAGTTGCTAAATATATGCATATAAGCATCTTGTCTTAGATGCTGTAGGCTAGTAGTCAGCTACTGTCTTGTGTGTGGCTGTCTTTTTCTTCCAAAACTTTTTGGAAGACATGTTAGAGGAGTCATGAAGCAGACACTGCACAGTTCTTCCTCACTTCCCATTGACTCTTAACTGCTAACCTTGTCATAAGGGTATTGATGGGAGGCTTATCATACTAATTTGTGTCATCTTCCTGTTCCTTCAGTTTCTGCCAGTATTTCCATCACCTTCTCTTCTGGCACACCTTTCAGGAGTCTTATTTACTCCATCTAAAATGCTTCATATGTCTTCACCTGTGTCCTGGTTTGGGGGTGGAACAGGGTCAACTTTCTGTTCAGTGGGAGACGCTCTTGCTTACACTTGTTGCTGTGGCAACCAGGGTCCACTGACTTGGTTGTTTATCCCATGGAGGGGTTGCCCCTGTGGGGAGGAATGGACAGGTCAGGTGACCCAAACTGACCAACAGGGTGTTCCATTCCATCTGCCGTGCTCAGTATAAAAGCTGAGGGATCCAAGTGGGTTGGGTCTTTGTCTTTAGCTCCTTGGTTTTGGCTCCTTCTTCAATGAGGAGAACCCCGTGAGTTTGTCTACCTTTAATCCCCATCATAGTGTTCTGGAAGCCAGTTCCCATTCACTGAGTCTGGGACTTTCCTAGTGCCTGCTGGTGACATCTCCCTGGGAGCTTGATATGGGTTTGTATGTATATTTATATACATTGTATCTATTTCATTATTCCTTCTTGATTTTATTATTTATATTTCATTAAAATAGTTTAGTTTTTTCTAAACTCATAAATCTCTTTATCTCTCTTCTTCCTCTCCTTGAAGCAAGAGGGACAGCATCTGTTGTCTTGTCATTGGTCAACCTGGCCTAAACCATGACAACCTGTTGATCCCCTACCATATTAGGATTTCTTGATACCCTCAGTACACCCTGTTTCACACCGATCCTTCTCCTCTAGGTTCTCCAGCTTGTTAACCTTTGTTGGCAAATGTTTCAGCCTTGACTCGTTTCAGTAATTTATCATTGTTTTGTGTCTTTTGCTTGTTTCAGTCCCACTTCTGAAGTTACCCCCCAGAGCTTCATTCAGGCCATGTAATTGAATCCCTTATTTGGGGAACATGTCAGAATTTTAGATGTCTTGGGATGTCTCCATAATGAAAGGGAAAAATGTACATCTAGCCTACATGAAATGTGAATCACCTTATCTTGCTCTGATGCCTCTGCAGTGAGGAAAATGTGGCAACACTTTTATCTCAATGAACTGAAATTAATGTTTTAATTTGCATGGGAAGATCAACGTGCTTTGTATGTTTTATCTGGTTATTTGATTTGGTTAAATTAACAAAATTGAACTTAGGGTATTAAAGATTGATTTTTATTTTGCTTTATACAAATAACCTTTCAAATCTGAGGGTCATGAAGACAGAATACACTCAGTCATCAACATGTAATTAAGATGTTTATTTACTCTAATACTAGAGAACTATTTCAATGGCAGAAGTGATCATGTGAAGTTAGATAATCTTTTTTGGTTTATGAGTTTATTAAACACTAATAAAAAACCTTCAATGCCAGTATAATTGCCTTTGTACTATTCTACCTGATTTTTCCTCACAGAAGTCCCGATCCAATGACAATTAAGTTTAATAGAAATGTTCCTTTGGCTTCAAAGGACTGGTTCCAAGTGAGAGCAAAACACCAATTGAAAATTCTATGAACAAAGGCACATTACTTTCTCAATATGACTAGCATGAATAGATCGGACTTTGAACTATAGTAATTGCATTTTGTATAAGTTTGCACTTAGCACCTATTAAACTCACAATTGCTGATTTACCTTTTAGGTGTTATTAGACACTTGAAGACTCACCATTCTTCAAATAAAGAAAAAAAAACCTAAAAGGTAGTAGTGCATCAAACTAGAATAGGCAAGACATGCATATTTCTATAATGCATTATAGTGAAGTACATATGTAGAAAAGCAGTACTGTGAAATAAGTTGTTGTAATTGAATGTGGGGAAAAAAATGTACAGAAATCACTTACATATTTCCCAGGATATCTTCAAAAGCATAGAGGGCTAGAAATACTTTTTGCCCATTGTACACTCTTTCAGTTTTCCAGTGGAGTAAAGTAAGACAAAAATATCCTTCTGCCTTTGAAGATAAATAAATCAGGAAACAAAACATGGAAAATCATATGCAAATATCACAGATATCTGCTTTGAATGATAGACCTTCATATTGCAAGATCAAGCTTGATATTTATATTTACCCCACATTTTTGTCTCAAAACTACTAAACTAAATTATAAATTCCTTTTCTCAGTTCTATAAATACATTCAGCAAAATAATATCATAACAATGTTCACATAAACTGTTCTAGAATGTGAGATTGATAAATGAGATAAATATTTATAAAAAATGGGAATTCTTTTTCCTATAAGAAGACGTATTTGACTGTTTCCTTTAAAAAGCTTTGTGTAGATTTTTGGAGGAAAAAAATTATTATCCTCCATGCAAGTCAAGTTCTTTTTTCTTCTGTAAGAGTTTTTACCCATATTTCTATATATAAAAAAAAGCCAAACAAAAAACCCAACAACAACAAAAAAAACAAAGGAAACTTTTTGCTCAGGAGACAGAGAGAGTGGGAAGAGAGAAGAGACAGAAAAAAATGGAAAGAAATGGAAGGGGAGGGGGAAGAAAAAGGAAAACACATCTAAATTGAAAGACTTTCCTTGTTATGTTTTTTATGTGTGCAAACCTGGGACACTTGGTTTTTTTTCTTCTATGTGTGATAGATGTTTTATGCACAATGTGAATCACTACATCATATGCAGCTTTATGCTGTGTGTAAAATGCCCACTGGAATAATTGCTAAGAGCTCAGTATATTAAATGAATGAAAAATATGTAGCTGAGCACCTGAATGTTAAATAACAACACTTTTACTGCTAACCTTTAGACGTAGCGTTATGGTAAATGCTCTCTTGAGGTAGTTATCAAAATACGTCAAAACTCTTTACGCTCTATGCCAGTGTACATACATTTGCCATTTTTTTCCCACCTTATTTCATGCTTACTTTAAAGCTTCTCCCCTCCTTTTTCCTGTGAAATTGAAATAATTTGCATGTCTTATTGAAATGAATGAAAAAATAAATAGCTGTTTTATTAGTATATTCACAGTTGGCCAGAAAATCTCCATTATTGTGATGGTCTTTTGAAGTTTAAAGTTAATATGGCTTTGATGTAACAATGCCTGCAGGTGTCTGACTTTCAGACAAAACCCAAAAACTAAGAATGTGTTGCCTAGGTGCGTCTATCTCATAACAACTCTTATGATGAGCAGGACACAGCCTAAAGTAAACTAATATAAACACCCGAGGAAAAAAACCCTACATACAAAGCCTGACTGACTTGGTCAGAGGAAAAGCCAATCTCATTCAGTATCCTGTCTCCAAATGTTGTAAAAATTGATGCCTAGGCAATAGAATAAACTTCAACAGCAAGACCTGAGTTTTGTTTTATTTAATGTATTTTGATGCCCCCAGTGTATTTTGTTCCTGTAATCTGTTCTAGTTTCACCAGAGCTAAACCTCAGCAGCCACAATATGGCAAAGAGCTCCAGAGCTTATTTTTACATGTTATTTGAGGAACATTTTCATTTTTCTGGCTTTTTACCTTCTTCCTACTTCTTTCAGCTGGTGTTTCATAATTCTTCTTACATTTGAAAAGACAGCAAAAAATTAACTTTTACGATTATAATTTCTATAGACCTCAGTTACTTTCCCCCTATTTTGACTGCTTACCAGAGGAGCTTACTTAGTCATTCCTTACATGGAATGACTTATTTCCTTCTTTGGAGTCTTTTAAAAGTTCTGCAAAATCTTTCCTGAGCTAAAAGTACTAAACCAGAACTCATTATTTGTTATCTAGTCCAATTTAGATAATAGAGAAATTCATAGAATCATAAAGTAGTTTGGATTGGAAGGGACCTTTAAAGGTAATCTAGTCCAACCCCCTTGCAATGAGCAGGGATGTCTTCAACTAGATGGGGTTGCTCAGAGCTGCATCCAACCTGACCTTGAATGTTTCCAGGATGGGGTAACTACCATCTCTCAGGGAAACCTGTTCCAGTGTTTCACCACCCTCATTGTCAAAAAATTCTTCTTTATATCTAGGCTAAATCTTCCCTTTTTTAGTTTAAAGTCATTACCCCTTGCCCTATCATAACAGGCCCTGCTGTAAAGTCTGTCCCCATCTTTCTTACAAGCCCCTTTAAGTACTGAAGGCCACTATAAGGTCTCCCTGGAGCCTTCTGTTCTCTGAGCTGAATAACTCCAACCCTCTCAGCCTGTCCTCATAGGAGATGTGTCCAGACAGACATCATCCATAGCTCTTGCCTTGTTTTTCTTTGACCAGCTTTCTTTGACCTTCCTTTTCTGGTTGACATTATGACTATATTAGTAGACTCATAATATTTTTAAATTCTAGGGTCCACAAGGACCAGTTTTAGGACTAACAGAAAATAAAGAGTAAGTATCTGAGTTACTCTAAAATAAACCATATATAGTAAGTCTGAATATAATGTGGAATTTTGGCAAATGCATGAAAATAACCCTAAGTGAGTCCTAGAATAAAGAGGAAATCAGCTGTCCCCACCTCAGTATTCCTCCCAGCAAAGCACTAGGGATGCTGATGATTCTCTGTCCTGAAGCCAGTGAAACTCAGTGTGTAAAGAGTACATATTACTTGGAGATCGTTAGGAGACAAAGTCACCCTTCATTACAGATGGAGCAGTGAAAAGTGCTGATCATTTAACTGGACAAAGTTAGTACATCTCACACACAAAGAGTGCTGAGGGAACTTGTAGAATAAAATGTAGGTCAGCTGTGGAAAGATTAGGTGGTTGCTAAGCTGAGTTATATACAACACAGTTCTGGATTTCAGCCCCTAACCTCTGTCGATGTCCTGGTTTAGATGCTTTAGGTGAGATTGAGAAGTCTGATGAGACCCGAGCAGACATTAGATGCTCAAGTCTCAGAAAGCAATTAAGAACAAATACCTCCTTGCTGTAACTCTTAACCCAAATTTCAGTCAGAGCCGATATTTTGGCCCTGAATGTCTCAGTTAAGGACAGCCAGGATTTCTCAGCAGAATCCCAATCTGGCCATGAAGATATCTTTTTCCTGCTGAATCATCACTGTGATTCAGATGATGCAGAGAGGTGCCCAGACTCTATCAAAAGAATTAGGACAAAATTTCAGACCCACTCATAACCCTTTTATTCTCTGTAGGCCCCAAGATCTTCTATGACAGGTTTTAGCTTCCTTGCACCAGGGACGCAGGGCCCAGCACTCATTCAGTTCCACTGCATAACTGAGGCTCAGGCTGCTGAGAGAGAGAGGTTGATAATATTCATGGAGATGAGAAAGTCACCAGAACAGGCAGTGGTGAGACTGGTGACACAAAACGCTTAGTAGCTCAGGTATTCATGAAGAAAAATATCAGAAGGAAAGGTATAAAAGCCTGAAAGACTAAAGCTGGGGAAGCCAGGCAGCAGGGTTGGTCCCATCCAGGCCTGGTCAGTGATCACCATGTCAGGCTGGGTCATTGGCATCCACAGTGAAGCTGGGGCAGATGTCATCTAGGCAACACCAAGGACCTACTGGAAGGAGCCATGACGGCCACCCCCAACCCCTGCTGACTGTCACCAGCAAAGGCACCTCACTGGGGAGAAACTCAGCATGAGCATGAGAAGCTCAACATGAGCCATCAATATGCACTGGCAACCCAGAAAGCCAAACGCATCCTGGGCTGCATCAAAAGAAGTGTGGCCAGCAGGTCAAGGGAGGTGATTCTGCCCCTCTACTCTGCTCTTGTCGGACCCCACCTGGAGTACTGTGTCCAGCTTTGCAGTCCTCAACACAGGAAGGACATGGACCTGTTGGAACGGGTCCAGAGGAGGGCCATGGAGATGATCAGAGGGCTGGAGCACCTCTCCCACGACGACAGGCTAAGAGAGTTGGGGTTGTTCAGCCTGGAGAAGAGAAGGCCCCAGGGAGACCTTGTAGCAGCCTTTCAGTACCTAAAGGGGGCCTACAGGAAAGATGGGGAGGGACTCTTTATGAGGGAGTACAGTGATAGGACGAGGTGTAACGCTTTTAAACTGAAAGAAGGGAGATTCAAACTACATATTAGGAAGAAATGCTTTACTGTTGGTGGTGGTGAGGCATTGGGACAGGTTGTCCAGAGTAGCTGTGGATGACTTATCCCTGGAAGTGTTCAAGGCCAGGCTGGAGGGTGCTTTGAGCAACCTGGCCTAGTAGGAGGTGTCCCTGCCCACGGCAGGGGTGTTGGAACCCAGTGATCTTTAAGGTCCCTTCTAACCCAAAGCATTCTATGTGGTGAGCACACCAATCCTCAGCCTGACAGCTCGCAAAATTTTTGCTTTTTTTTGTGTGTGGTAGCCTTGTATTTGTAAATGATGTATATTCTACTTGCTTGCATGTCTCTGTTCCTGGCTAAGAAGGCCCAAAATAATTTACTCAAAGGAGAGGCAGTAATACTGTCTGAAGAACTGGGTATGTATGATATAATGTAACTATGTGGTGTAAATCTACATCTGAACTAGTGACCCTCAAGTTCTTTTAGATTCAGCAGAGAACAATAGACACTTCAAACCACAGACAATCATGGAATCACAGGACGGCTGAGGCTGAAGGCACCTCTGGAGATCATCCAGTCCAATGCTTCTGCTGAAGCAGGATGAACTAGAGCAGGTCAGTCTGGACCATGTCCAGCCAGGTTTTAAGTACTGCCAAGGAAAGAGACTTCGTAACCTTTATGGGCAACCTGATCTGGGTTTGATCAGCCTCACAGTAAGTTTTTTCTTGCACATGCAGGCAGAATTTCTTGTGTTTCAATTTATGCCTATTGCCTCTTGTCTTGTCCCTGGGCAACACTGAAGAAAGTCTAGCTTGATCTTCTTCATGCCCTTCCATCCCCCTCTAAGTCCTCCTAGCTATTTATGTACATGGGTAAGATCCCACCTGAGCTTTCTCTTCTCCAGGCTGAACAGTCCCAGCTCACTTAGCATCTCCCCATGTGTCAGATATTACAACACTTTATTCATATTCAGGGCCCTTCTCTGGCATCCCTATATGCCTATGTCTTTCTTTTACTGAGGAGCCCAGAACTGGAGACAGCACTCCTGGTGTGGTCTTATTTCTACTGGCTAATTTAAATATCAGCTGCAGAGTGAGACAAACCATGCTGTAGAGGTTCTTGTGTCTTCATGCTTCTTATAAAGAAGATTTAGGTCATAAGCAGCATGATAGAGATCTGAATCCTGTTCACTTTCACCTCATTTTGCTAATCCCTAAATACCATCTGCAGCTATTTCCATTTAAAAACAAGGGACAACATGCTGTCACCCACTATTTCAGTAAGAGATGGTAGCTAAAGCATTTCCCAGGAGCTTGGCATAACTGTTAAATTACTAAACAAATAATAAGAAAGAAGGGCAAAAGTAAGAAAGTATCAGGAGGGGATGATCTCTGTGATGTTGAAAATGGATCACTCTGCAACCAGGAAACCAGCAGTATTTCCTCAGCAAAAAAACCAAAAAACCCAGCATGTAGAAACTTGAAACTGTAGCCTCATGAGTATGTCATTTTTAAGAGACATTTTGTGGCTACAGTATTCTCAATGGTCTTTCTGATTTTCTCCAATGACCATCTAGTGTACAACACATTTGTAGTCGTGAGAGTGGTATCCCAAGCTTATGACTGCTGTCCCAACAGTGAAACTGTAGGGTTAAGCTTTTGTTGCTTTTTCTCTTATTCCTGTAAATCTTATATTGGCAGCACTAAGGGCTGCCTCAAAGCAAACAGCAAACCTTTCCCCTCTTAATGCTTTATGCAATTTCCTAGAAAATGGGCTGCATGAATCTGAATCCCTTCAGAGTGGCATGAAAGCTGAAGCCAGTTACCTCATTTTCTGGATGAGTGCTTTAGCCTCAAACTTCTATGCAAAAGTCAATTGATGCTATCTGTGTCTTAAAAGTGAGCCATCCTCATTTAAACGTCACTTTTAAGAGGCAGACTACATATTTTAAATCCCAGTGGACAGATATACTTGGTGTAAAGCTAAAGTCAGGAGCTCTGGACTGAAGAGAAATGAGGGCATTCTTAGTATGTTTAGGTTTTCTGTCAGCTAAATACAAGCTAGCTATATAGTATAAGATTCCCTGCTTATAGTTGATAACATGGAAATTTCTTTCCAATATAACTACAGAGCCTCGGAGCATTGCCTACTTCTTGTATTTGGCCATAAGTCGCAGTACATTTTAACTTCATTTAGGATTTAGATGGAGAGAAAATCAGTTTGTCCTGTCCCTAGTGTTCTGTAAAATCTGGATAGGTGACCCAAAAGGAAACATCCTGTGCTAAAGCTATAGTCCAGTCTGAATGACTGTGGGTCCAAGCTTTGTGAGTATCATAGTATGCATCTAACCGACATTTTTTCAACAGCCCAGATGATTCTCTTGACAATTTAGGCACATTTGATAAAATACGTCAGGAAATCACTTCATCAAAACCAATCCCAACTGTAAGAAGGTTATCAATAATGTCTTCAGACTTTCTTATTGTCTCTGAGAATTCTGATGCCCCTTTTCACCATTTCAATTTTTCCATCTTATATTTTTCACTATTCAGTTGTACAAATGGAATACTAGATGCAATTTTCTTTCTGAGAAAGAAAATGCACTGAATTTTGAAATAAGTTTCCTTATGCATTTATACATTTTTAAACAATTAAATGTGTGTTTCTTCTAATAGAAAGAAGTTAATATCTTTCACAAATGCCCAGTTTGGGAAATGTATTCTCTCTCTCTCTATATATATATATAAAGTGTATATGTACATATACATAAGTGTACGTGTGTTTATATACATATATGCATGTGCATTATCTG
The DNA here is from genome assembly GCA_002844005.1 of Limosa lapponica baueri. Lineage (NCBI taxonomy): Eukaryota > Metazoa > Chordata > Aves > Charadriiformes > Scolopacidae > Limosa > Limosa lapponica. Next base: position 582,225 of record KZ505728.1, read on the forward strand.
ATTCATTGCTTTGAGACCACTTTCTGTAGTAAACTAAAAGCATTCAATAAGTACAGTGATAATTTTCAACATATTTTGAGTGCACTATTGCAACTTAATTCACTAATTTTTGTAAAAACAACTGAAGACTTGAGAGTCATGGAAGGAAGAGAGAATTGGCTAGTTAAAAGTTTCTAAGAGATTAAAAAACTGATCAAATTTGAAAGAATGGTATTCTCTAAGATAGGAAAGCAACATTTTAACACTGTAGAAGATTTATGTTTGACAGAATTAGGTGGACCACTATATTAACTCAACTGTGTATGGGACTCCAGTATTATATGCTGACATAGAATTGGATTGAATATGATTGAAGGTATTACAGGGATGATGTTTTGCATGTCTATTTATTTTGCCTAATGAAAAAAAAAATCTTTTCAATATTTTATTGTTATATCTGGAAGGTGTTGTTACTGAGAATATTTATGAAAATGTTACACCAGTAATGTAACTAGCTGCTGTAGCTGGAGGCTGTAAAGGGCTTATCTAATTCTCCCTGGTTACCGAACTCGCCACTTAGGCTGAACTATAAGTATTTTAAGAAGCTTCTTTTATATTTAATATTAGTAAACAGTTTTACAATTTAGCACATGCAAATATACTGCTTCTAGGAATGAAATACCATTAATCTCCTGTATCTTTACAATGTCCTCCAAAATATGTTAGTTTGAAGCAGAAAAAAAGATCTGTAAATAAAAATACAGAAGACAGAAATTTGAAGAAATGTGATCACCTTCAGCTGATTTTAGAGCTGAATTATATAGAATTCAATGTATATAACTACTTCAAATCTCATCTGAGGTTTTGTTTGTTGTTTTTTTTTTTTTTTAAATTGCATTCAAAGCTAGATAATTTGGGGCTCTTCTCAGTATGACTCAAATGAAACATATTCCTAGAAAACAAGGTAGACTTCCATTGTTTTGAACAAAGCATGAGGATACTTCTTTAACTGGAAGTCAGCGGATGGGGGTGATTGATCCAGTTACTGAACAAGATAAATCTCTTGATGAAAAATAATTAATTTAGCTACTTCACAGGTTCTACTTCTAGACTAATACCTTTGCTTTCCCTGTTTGAAAAAGCTTACTAGCTTGTTTCTTTCCTTGCTCATGGTGGGGTATATAAATTAACATCTAATTAACTTCTAAATTACTTTCACCTAACTAGAGAACTTTATTTAGATTAAGTATTAAAGATCTATTGAAAGTCCACTGAGAGAACTGTGCTTTCCACAGGCAACAAGCCATCCCCTTTAGGACTTTGTTAAGGACCACTCAACAGTTTTTCTGAAATTCTGTGAAAGAATCCTTTAAGAATATTTAAGACCAGATGAATTAAATCTGAATGAACCGCTGAGAAAAAATGGTAGAATTAATATGTGAAATGGTGAGATAAAAGTGGTCCATTTCTATCTGTTGTTATTAAATAATCCTAGAGACAAAACAAAAGGTCTGGCTGTTTTGTTATGATCACTAGCTTGCGATATGAAAATAACAATAAGGTAAATTTTGTCAGGATTCTGATTTTTTACTAAAAGCACTTGATTTAAATTGCTTTTATGAAGTAATAAAAATATATAAATGTTCAGTCCCAAATCCTTTTAGTTAAATGCTATATTAACTTAGTTGATACAGTCACTCACATCTAAAAATAGTTTTTTAAAAACCTCTAACACTTGGGAAATTATGTATCTTAAACATTATTGGCATATCATATGCTTCAATAATGACTAACTACAGCACGTCTTCATATATTAAGTAATCAAAAGCAGGAACATATGTAAGTTTTATAAGTTAGAAAGAGTTTAATTTAAATATAACTGGATAGCACGTCATGATGAAGCACATCACTCTATCCATTTGAGACTTAACATGAAAACAGTCTAATGATCTTTGACCTTTATCTTGTGGAGATTGGCTGTGCAAACAAAATGGGTTTACTTTAAAAGGGAAGGTGCCATCTGTAAAGCTTTATAGAATTTCAGGCAATTTAGCCTTACAATTTCACTAATTGCCAAAAATAAATCTTTTTCAATCTCTGCTCACCTGTTCTCCATGGATGAGATAATTTACTGAGGCAGAAGTCAAGAGGAAAAAGGATAAATGAAGCAAAAAAAGAATTAATTGGTATGTAGATAATAAACCAAGGCCTGATAATGCATTTCTTAGATAAGGGCAATAAGACAAACTGTGTCTGATAGAAGAAAACCATAATGAAAATATTGAATAAAAGTCTTACTCATTTATAAAGATTTATTTTAACCTTATAAAAAAGGAAACCTATTTAATTCAGCTCTTTTAAGTCTTAATTCAAATTCAGTTTGAATGTCTTTCTGCTGTATCAGCATGCAATTTGGCATGTGCATCTTAATAACTCTTCTGAAGCTGATTTGAGGCTAATATAGATCAAAAATCAAAGTTAAAAGTTTTAAGTTTTCTGTGACATATTCTGTTTATTGATTTTTGCTTATTGCTCACTGGAGATGTCATCTGCATCAGAGTTTCCCTTTAAGCTGTCTTGATTCTAAATAAATAAGTATAGGTGGTTTTGAGTATGATTCAGCTAACCAGTTTTAGATATCTACAGTAAGACAAAGAACTGCTCCTTAAAAGTGTCTTTCTTATGCTTACAATGACTAATTCCTTTATACTTAACATTAGGCAAATTTAATTAAATTTCAGATTATGTACTATATTAAGGGTAAATTTAATTCATTCTTATTTATTTATTTCCTCGTTTATTTATTTTTAATAAAAGTAGAAAGAATTAGAGAAGTAGAGGGAGTTAGAGGGATATGCATACTATGGTGAGATGGAAAAAAAATATTATTAAAAGTAGCTTTGACTTTCAAAAGACAATAAAAGTAATCATCCACAAGGGACTTAACTACCTGAATTTCTCTTCCCACCTCTTTATGCTCTTAATTCCTTAAAGTCCTTGTTCAGCTGTCACCCAAGCAAAGAACCTTAATTCTCTACTTAATTCTTACCTTTATCTATATTTTTCTTGTCACAAAAATTTTTGCCAAGTACACATTGCTTACCAACTTTACTGTTGGTTTATGGCTAAGCCAGTCATTGTAGATTGCTTTATGATTGATGGAATGAATAGGTACTTCCAGAATTTAAATCGCTCATCCTAAAATTTGCAAGTAAAATAGATCAGTGGAATCTGGAATATGATTATTAACTAATTAAGAAGTCTACAGTAAGAGAAAATGATTTCCCTGAAATTTATTTGTTTCTTTTTAATTGGCTTTGCAAGGGATGTAACATGAATAGTTCCGACATAAATATTAAAAGAGTTGATTCTTAAAATTAGATGAGACAAACTTCATCTGTATGCTTAAATGTCTGCTTTTGGAGATGCCTGTAGGCATCCAAGTCTTGACAGCACTGGAGCCTACTTTTCAGTTAAGCTGCCATTGTTTTCCTCTCTATCCCCAGATCTAGCACGGAGCTGTCCTTTCCTTCTGACTGGGTTCCTGTAATATACTGCCAGAGAAGAAAAAAATTGATGACAAAGAGGATCATGCTGCATCAATGACTTCATAAGCATTCTACAAGCAGTGAAGAAATACAAAAATGCGGTTTCCAATTTTATCCATTAGGATGCCTTCGATGAGACATCAAATAAATATTTGTAGAGATTCTGTAACTCAAATGATGCAGATAATGAAAATGATGACAAATCCTTTTGCTGACAGTGCATGTTAATAGGATTAGTTAATTCAAAATTATATAGCACATATCAATGCATGAATAACACTGCATGAACACTTGAGAATCTTATTGGTGAGATGCTAGTACAGCTGAACCTGCTAGACCTTTATCTATATTCTCTCTCTGGCTGTCAGCGCATTAGAGGTGGCCAATTTAAAAATCCTTGAAACACTGTCTCTTCTCTTTATACCTTCGCCCTACCTTTTGAACGTGTTTTTTCAAATATTTAGGCAAATTAGACCTTGTTTTCTGGGGTCAGTACTGGTCACAAAGAAAAAGTGTTAGGCAGTCTAAACATATCCTTTTTTTGCAGAGTTCTCAAACATTTAGTTTTTCACTTCATTGAAGAAGAGTTATGTCAGTGAATTTTATTGAGAAAATTCTACTGATAATTTTTTCTTGTTGAACTTTAAACTCCTCTATCTTCTTTTATGGTCTAAGTCATTCTTATTCATAATCTAACTTGAAAATTGCATGTCCAGTTTCTATTTGTGAAGAGGAAAATACCAATTTACAACAGTGAACATATGTAAAAGATAAAAAAAAAAAAAAAAAAAAAAAAAAAAAAAGAAAGTAAAATATCCGTATCATAGACCTTTTAAATACATGCTTATTCCAATTTTTCATCTCTCATTTCCAGGTTCTTTTTACGGGTATTATTTCTTTCCTAGGCTTAGAGCAAGTGCAGTCTATACCGTTACCAGTCCTATGGAAACAGTCACACCAATGATTCTTAAAGGTTCTTCATCACCTGCTGGTGTTTCTTCCTGAGAAATACTTTCTGAATAAGACCTGAAGTAACTTAAACTACCGAATATAGCCTTGTGCACATTTGCTTACTTCTGTATTTTGTTTTGTTAGCATGACATGTTTTCCTCACACTGAAGGCACTATTTTGCAAAGCCATTCTCAGAATAGAATAGAATAGAATAGAATAGAATAGAATAGTTCAGTTGGAAGGGATGTACAATGATCATCTAGTCCAACTGCCTGACCGTTTCAGGGCTGACCAAAAGTTAAAGCACGTTATTAAGGGCATTGTCCAAATATCTCTTACACACTGACAGGCCTGGGGTATCGGCTACCTCTCTAGGAAGCCTGTTCCAGTGTTTGACCACCCTCTCTGTAAAAAAATGCTTCCTAATGTCAAGTCTCAACATCTCCTGATGCAGCTTTGAACCATTCCCACGCATTCTGTTACTGGATATGAGAGAGAAGAGATCAGCACCTCCATCTCCACTTCCTCTTCTCAGGAATCTGTAGAGAGCAATAAGGTACCTCCTCAGCCTCCCTTTCTCCAAACTAGACAAACAGAGTACTCAGCTGCTCCTCATATGCTTTCCATTTCCATTTTCACTAGCTTTATTGTCCTTCTCTGCATGTATTCAAGTACCTTAACATCCTTTTAAATTGTGGGACACAGAACTGCACATCATCTGTAGGTCTTCTAAGTCACATCTCATATAGCAGGGCTGTTTATGTTCTTGGGGCACTTTCCTTTGTATATTTGCCACCAGGGAACTGTAAAGTTCTATATAGAGGTGATGTTTTACTTTTTTAATGCAATTTACTATATGAAAAAAGTCTCCATATTCACAGACTATGCCAGGTACATTACCTTCAAATCCCGTGATGGAACTTCACTTTTGCACACGCAACACCAGAGGATCCTAGATAAAAACACTCAGGTCTGTGACCTCAAGGTCTGTGCAGAGATATTGTCTTTTCTACTAAAAAGCCATGCATTTCTGCATTACTGATTCACTTTTTAATTCTTATGATCCATTTCCTTTAAGTATGGAAACCTGTAATATTTGATTCTGTTCCTCTCTTTTTTGAGCACTTCAACCTTTGTTAATTACTAATGAACATGTCCCAGTCCATGTTCTCTATTATTTTCAGTGTTTATTTTGTCACAACACTAATCAGTTTATTTTTTTTTAATCTTGTGAACTGCATTGCTATCTTTTTCTATTTATTCTTTTCATATACTTCCAGATAATGTTTTGGCTGCACTGTTCTGCATTTTTTACCCTTATTATGACACAAGTTGCAAGATGCTCAGTTGCCCAGTTACTTAGCTTACGCTGGACATAAGATTAGTACTACTGCTCTCATTATTATTCTGTTTCTATTTCTACTCCAATTATTAATTCTGTTGTAGACTTATATAGATGTCTATATTTTGTCTGATTTTTTTTCTCATCTTTTTTGCAATGCATTCAATTGTTTATGATGCTATCATATCAATCTAATCAGTCACTTGTGAACTACTTAATCTCTTCTAATCATACCAGCTTCTTGAGGTAGCATGTAGCTTTGGCAAGAACAAAGAAGGAAGGAGGGAGAGATGAAGGGAGGGAGTGAGGGAGTGAAGGAAGGAAGGAGGGAAGGAAGGAAGGTTTGTTATACCCCAGTAACTCTATGGACACATTTGTATTTATCAACAAATTAATTTAATTTTACTGCAAAGTTTTTTTCACCTATTTGCTTTTTTCTAAAGAAAAAATTGTACTTCCCTTAACACCATAAATTACATCTTTATACATTTACATCATACAGATTTAATCCATTTTTTAAGTTGTCACTAACATGGTTTCACTAGCAAGATCTAACTACTGTGTGAACTTCTTAGCTGCAACTTTGGAGGGTATGAGGCTCACCTTATATCTAATTTTTGAATGAGATTATTTGAACCAGAAAGTCATAAAGTCTTCCTAGGCTAGTCTTTAAAGTTTTTATTGTTATTGCTTTAATCTCTCAGAGGACTGCACTAACCACGCAACACTGCAAAAGCCATTTTAAGCCCTTCTGATGCAGTGCTACTCTATCTGAAAAATCAATTATGAAGTGGCAGAGAAATCTGGACCTGGCTTTTCTGCTTTCAAGAAAGCAGCTTACCTACTAGCCTAGCAAAAAAAAAGTTTTCATTTTTCTGTCCTCTTTTGACTCAATTAAATATTAAATAAAACTGAAAATTCTTCATGAGATGCTGAACTTGCTGTGTGCACAATGTTTAAAAAGATTGGATGATATTGGTTAATATTTAAAGTGTAACATCTCTCTTTTTCTTTCTTTCCAAGACAGGCATGATCAGTCAAGCTGCAAGAGATCTTCACTGACTTCCTGATTGCTCTCCTTCACTGCTTGGAGCGAGTCATACGCAAATGTTCCACCAGCAAGTTATAAACAACAGCTGTATTATAATACCAGTGGTAATGAACCCTCAGCAAATTTGCAGATGGTACAAAACTGGGCTGATATACCAAATGCTTGTGCTGACATTCAGAGAGACCTTGAAGAGCTGGAGAAATGGTCTGGCAGGAATTCCATGAAGTTTAGCAAAAGGAAAAGTCCCTGAGAAGGAGTCACTCTAGGAACTAGGAATGGCTGGTGGTCGACTGGCTGGAAAACAGCTTTGCAGAGAAAGACCTGGGGGTCCTGGTGGACAAGAATCTGACCATGAGCCCTTGCAGCCAAGAAGACAAACAGCCTACTAGGTTGCATTAGGAAGAGTGTTGTAAGCAGGCTGAGGGAGGTAATCCTTCTCAGCTCAGCACTTATGAGGCCACATTTGGAGTGCTGTGTCAGGGTCTGGGCTTCCCAGAGCAAGAGAATTATATGTGTATTCTGGGGCAAGTCCAGCAAAGGACCATGAAGATGATGAAATGATTGGAATATCTTTTATGTCAGGAGAGGGTGAGAGCTGGCCCTGTTTAGCCTTGAGAAAAGAAGGCTCAGGAGGGATCTCATCAATGTATATAAGAGCCAGGCGCTTTTCAGTCGTTCCCACTCACGTGACTCACATTAGGCACCATCCCTGGAGATATTCAAAAGACGAATTGATGTGGTGCTCAGGAATATGGTTTAGTGTTGGTGTGCGTGCTTTTTTTTTTTTAAGGTCTGTTCCAACCTAGGCAATTCTGTGATTCTGTGACTGGAGGCAATGGGCACAAACTGAAACACAGAAGGTTCTCTCTGAACATTAGGAAACACGTTTGTACTGTGCAGGTGACTGAGTACTGGCATAGGTTGCCCAGAGATGTTGTGGACTCTCCATCCTTGGAGATACTCAAAAACAGTCTGGACATGGTTCTGGGCAGCTAGCTCTAGCTGATTCTTCTTGAGCAGGAGGAGTAGACAACATGACCTCTAGAGGTGCTTCCAATCCAACCATTCTGTGATTTCAGGATTCTGTTGAAACTGCTCTCAATTCCTTTGCTTTGATACTGTTGTGCTTGGCATAACTACAGAAACATTGGTCCAAACTGGAAAAGAACAACTAATGTGTATAATGCGTAGTATACATAACAGAAAAGTATGCATAGTATTCTTATTATGCAGTATGCAATATGTTGTGTACAAGTAATTTCCACATAGTATTTAGATCATTCCATGGTAAAAGGTGGGATCTATTCTCTACCCCAAATATATATCTATAATAAATTACCATTTGATAAGAAGTGTGTGTTCCTTTCAGATTGTTAGTGTCCTGGTTTGAGTGACACGACTAATTTATTTTCTAATGCTTGGGAAAACTGCACTTTTGGAATGGGTCCAGAGGAGGACCACAAAGATGATCAGAGGGCTGGAGAACCTTTCCTATAAAGACTGGCTGAGAGAGTTGGGGTTGTTCAGCATGGAGAAGAGAAAGCTCCAGGGCGACCTTATACCAGCCTTCCAGTACCTGAAGGGGGCCTACGGGAGAGATGAGGAGGAATCTTTATGAGGGAGTGTAGCAATAGGACGAGGCATAATGGTTTTAAACTGAAAGAGGGTAGATTTAGACTAAATGTTAGGAAGTTATATTTAAGAAAAATTCATGTAACACTTTTTGGCAGATTTTCAGGAGATGATTGTCTTCATACCGATTAGTGTATTTCACAAAATCTTTCTGAAAATGGGAGAGATCCTAACAGTACTTAACAGGAGACAAAGATCTCCTTTTCTCTTAAATGGAACACCAATTATTCTTCTGCAATCAGTAATAATGCTAAATCTGAAATTTCAAAAGAAGGCTATAATAGCTTAAACACATTTCCAAAGAAGTGTGAAATCTTACAATAAACTCTTTAACTCATGTAACTGTTATTTTTATATTATATTATGATTTTCCTCCATGGATATCTTTTAAATGGTCCCCCTTTGTCAAGGATAGCATTTTCTCAAGTCACAGTCCTTTAGTCTGACCTTATTGATTTTGACATATTAATAAATGATTGTTTCCACTTTTATTTCATGTTTCCTTTTGAAGAAGAAATTATAGGCAGATAGTAAACAATTCATTAGATATTACCTCTCTGCCATTACTTATCTTTTATAATACAGTTATGAAAAGTTATGTGCAGGAGATTGCAGGGTTGATTGAAAGGGCTTTAAACTAGATGTGAGGAGGGGAGGGGTTAATAATATCAGACTTGACTGTAGCAAGCTGAGAGATAACATATCAGGGTTAGGGGGACAGGGTGCTAGTAAGGACCTTCAGCCTGGCTCCCTGAGCCAAGCTGATGACACTGCATTGCAGTCAAAGTCTTAGGGAGAAGAGCCAGCAGCTCCTGAGGTAGCTGAAGTAAAGAAAGAAACCCCTGTGAGACACCTCAAGCAGTGTTCCCTTAAAAAGGCAGCACAGCCAACAGCCCAGCCACCATGCCACTGGAAAGATATGATACAGTGGCCATCACTGAAACCTGGTGGGATGAATCCTACGACTGGAGGGTGGCTATTGAGAGCTATAAGCTGTTCAGAAAGGGCAGGCGAGGAAGGAGAGGTGTAGGCGTCGCCCTCTATGTTAAGGAATGGATAGAGTGTGAGGAGATGTCCCCAAAGCCCTCCGTGGGAACCGATGAAGAGGTAGTTGAGAGCTTGTGGGTGAGAATTAAGGGGCAGGCCAATACGAGGGACACAGGCCACCTGATCAGGATGGGGAAGTTGATGAAGCCTTTTACAACCAGCTCAAAGTAGCCTGGCGACTGCAGGCTTTGGTTCTTGTGGGGGACTTCAACCACTCTGATAAGTGCTGGAAAGGCTACACAGCCAAGCATCTGCACTCCAGGAGGTTCCTCCAGTGTATTGATGATGACTTCTTAACTCAGCTGGTGGAGGAACCAACGAGGAGAGAGGCACTACTGGACCTAGTGCTGACAAACAGAGAGGGACTGGTGGAGGACATAAAGGTTGGGGGAGACCTTGGTTACAGTGACCATGGAAAGATAGAATTCAGGATCGTGAGCAGTACGCGCAAACCAATAAGTAGGACTGAAACCTTGGATTTCAGGAGGGCTAACTTTGACCTTTTCAAGAAACTGCTAGGAGAAATCCCAGGGGATAAAGCTCTGGAAAGTAGGGGGGCTCATGAGAGCTGGTCAATATTCAAACATTGCTTTCTCCCAGTTCAGGAACGGTGCATCCCTAAGAGCACGAAAACAGGCAAGAGAAGCAGGAGACCTGTGTGGTTGAGCGGGGAGCTTCTGAAAAAGCTCAAGTGGAAGAAGGAAGTTTACACTGAGTGGAAGAAGGGGCTGACTGCTTGGGAAGATTATAAGAATGTCGTTAGAGTACGCAGGGATGAAATGAGGAAAGCCAAGGCCTCCTTGGAATTAAAATTGGCAAGGGATGTCAAAGTTAACAAGAAGGGTTTTTTCAACTGTGTTGGAGGCAAAAGGACAACTAGAGAAAATGTGGGCCTGCTGTTGAATGAGACGGGTGCCATGGTGACGGAGGATGCAGAGAAGGCAGAGTTGCTAAACACTTTCTTTGCTTCAGTCTTTACTGCTCAGGCCAGCCCTCAGGAGCCACCGAATTTGGAAGAATCAGAGAAAGTCTGGACAAAGGAAGCCCTTCCCTTGGTGCAGGAAGACCAAGTTAAGGAGCTGTTAAGTGAACTGGATACCCACAAGTCCATGGGTCCTGATGGGATGCACCCGTGAGTGCTGAGCGAGCTGGCAGAAGTCATTGCTGGGCCACTCTCCATCATCTTTGAAAGGTCCTGGAGAACAGGCAAGGTGCCTGAGGACTGGAGGAAAGCCAGTGTCATCCCAGTCTTCAAAAAGGGCAAGAAGGAGGACCCGGGAAACTACAGGCCGGTCAGCCTCACCTCCATCTCTGGAAAGATGATGGAACGACTCATTCTGGGCATCATCTCAAAGCATATGGAGGAAAAGAAAGCTATCAGAAGTATTCCACTCGTGTTCACCAAGGGGAAGTCATGTCTGACTAACCTGATAGCCTTCTATGATGGCATGACTGGTTGGATAGATGAAGGGAGC
>KZ505728.1:602246-641780 GCA_002844005.1 Limosa lapponica baueri
CCTCACCAGTGCAGAGTAGAGGGGAAGAATGACCTCCCTCGACCTACTGGCCACACTCTTCCCTATGCAGCCCAGGATTCCATTGGCCCTCTTGGCAACAAGGGCACATTGCTGGCTCATGGAAAGTTTGCTATCCACCAGGACTCCCAGATCCTTCTCCTCAGCAGTGCTTTCCAGCACCCTAACCTATATTGGTGCCTGGGGTTCTTCCTCCCCAGGTGCAGGACCTTACATTTGCCCTTGTTGAACCTCATTAGGTTCTTCTCTGCCCAGGTCTCCAATACATTTTGATTTCAGTACTTCTAGTTTTTAGATATAGTCACAGAATCACAGAATTGTTGAGGTTGCAAGACACCTCTCTAGGTCATCTGATCCAATCCTCCTGCTCAAGCAGGATGACCTAGGGCCAGTTGCCCAGGACCATGTCCAGAATGTATATCTCTAAGGGCGGAGAGTTCACAGCATCTCCAGTTGACCTATTCCAGTGCTCAGTCACCCTCACAGTAAAAAAAGTGTTTCCTGATATTCAAAGAGAACCTCCTGTGTTCAGTTTCTGCCCATTGCCTCTTGTCCTGACACTGGGCACCATCACAGAAAAGAGCCTGTCTCCATCCTCTTTACACCTTCCTTTCAGGTATTTATATACACTGATAAGATCCCTCCTGAGCGGCCTTCTTTTTCAAGCAGATCTTTGAAGAAGCCAAAGCCTGCTTTCTGAAGTCCAGGGTTCTGAGCATGCTTTTCACTCTCCTCCCCAGCCTCAGCATTGTGAACACCATCTCGTGGTCACTGCATCCAAGGGTGTCTTTGATCTTCACATCCCCAATAAGCCCTTCCTTGATGAGTATGAGGTCCATCAGAACACTTCTTCTCATTGGTTCCTCTATTACTTGTAGGAGGAAGTTATCACCAATGCACTCCAGGAACCTCCTAGATTGCTTATGCCCTGCTGTGTTGTTCCTCCCACAGGTATCACAAATGATATTTTAACACCCATCACAGATAATATTTTATCACATGCCACAAATCATATTTTTTAGTTATATGAGACTGAAAACTGGCTCAAAATCTAGAAATACATAATATCTGGGTAAAAATTATTGTCATCTGGATATAAAATACATAGGACATTTTTTCCTAGTATTTAGTGGAATATAATAACCTATTACTTGTCTGTGTTTTGCTTTTAGCCTTTACAATTGGCTCTAGGAATCACAAGAGCTTATAAAAGAATCATTTCTGAAATTTCTATTAGATTTTTTTCAGCTTCCAAATATCACTTGTCTTCGAGTACCAATTTTCACTAGTCCTTGGGTATCTGCTTTAAAGAGTTTTGACTCTTTAAGTCTTTGACTCTTAAAGTCACAGTCCTTTTTACTTTTTGGAGAGACTTGTAAGAGAATAATTTTCTCTGGAGTGAAGAATTGTGTTAAAGATCTACAACTTCAGAAAAATTGAAATCACAAGGTAGCATTTATTACCTAACCTCCTCAGTGATGTCAGCATTAATATACTATGCAGTATGAGGGTCTGGAAAAAATACAGCAACTTCATGAGGATATAAAGAAGAAGAACACTTAGAATAGGCACTTGGAAGAGGTGGAACCATTAATATAACAAATTATGATATAATTTATACAAACTCTAATCCTCTGTACTTTGTTGCTTCAAATAAAAAAAAAAGACCTTGATATAAAATATGTTTGACATCAATATACATATCCTTTGAGCAATAAAAAAATTACTCCCTGGCTTTTACAGCTAACAATGTGTTGTTTCTGACAGAATAATTATGATGTCATAAGCATTTTTATGCTTCAGAAAAATTCACCTGCACTACATTTTACATTTCAGAAGTGAATGAACTGTTTCAAGAATTGTGGATATTATAATTACAGATTTCTATTTGTTCCAGGCAATAATGCATCTAGGCAAAAATTCTTGGTCTGCCTGAATTTCAAAAACATGGACCATGATATAACATGGATCTATAAATGAAATAATATTAAGAATTAGATATAATTACTGAAATTCTTGGTGATGAACTGAGTTTATACACAATGTGTATGCAAGATAATAAACACCAGCTCTTCTAACATTCATTAGAATGCTGTGGGGTTCTTTGCACTACAAGTGCACGCACAGTACTAAGATTGCTAAAATCTTTAGAAGACAGTTGCATCACTGATCTTAAGCTTAAGGCTTTGTTTTTCTCCCTGTTGCCCTCATAGAATCACAGAATTGTCTAGGTTGGAAGGGACCTTTAATCTAGTCCAACCATCAACCTAACTGATAAAAAAATAAAAAATAAATAATAATAATTAAAAAACAAAACAAAACAAAACAAACCCTAAAAAAACCCCACATTACTAAACCATGTCTCTAAGCACTATGTCAACCTGTCTTTTGAATACCTCCAGGGATTGTTCCTCAACCACCTCCCTGGGCAGCCCATTCCAATGCTTAATAACCCCTTCAGTGTAAAATTTTTTCCTAATATCCGATCTTAACATCCCCTGGTGCAGCTTGAAGCCATTTCCTCTTGTCCTGTCGCCTGTGACTTGGGAGAAGAGACCAACCCCCACTTCTCTACAACCTCCTTTCAGGTAATTGTAGAGAGTGAGAAGGTCTCCCATCAGCCTCCTTTTCTCTAGGCTAAACAATCCCAGCTCCCTCAGCCTTTCCTCGTAAGGTTTACTCTCCAGACCCCTCTAAGATATTTTACTGAAAATTTCAACATTGATCATCACATATATGGATGACATCTTCCTTCCTATCACATCTCCCAGGTTTCTCTGTCTTTTGGTTTGTGTTAACTGCTATCCACACAATTAGCTTCTTATTTCTTGTTAAAACAGCTGAAATATACCTTTACTAGCTGGAATAACACCATTAACTTCTCTCTGTACTTCAAAAAAAATTTTTTTAAGAAGTGTAAAACCTGATTGCCTTTTTACTTTCTTGACCTTCATATATATGAGCCTATGGATTTTAATAGAGTTATTCTTAACGTTTTAAGAAGTTGGACAGATAATCAGACCTTTTGTTTGCCGTCAACACTAGTAATCTAGGAATTATTATTGCTTTATAATTTTAATTTCTTCTTGAATGTTAATTTTCCCATAAGCTGTTTCACTTTCAAAAAACCACTCTCTGTATTAAAAATTACTCACTAGAGAACTCCAAACAAGCTTCATAGATGCCAGTTATTGCAGCTGAAACTGTCCTTCTCAATCTTAAATCAGTGTTAACTGAGTTTTTTAAAAAAAACTTTTATTTATTGAAATGGTAAAAAACGCATCTGTGAAATTTTGTAATTCAGTTTTATTTTCTTCTACTGAGAAACACATAGGATATTATTTAATTGCAGTACAGAACATGAAACAATCAAGACAATTATGAGATATGTTAATGTGTTAATCCTGACGTGTTAATATTATTCCTCTTGGTTACCTGAATCAAGGGGGAGGAAATGAATCAGAAAATTAAACAGTAAAGAGATATGATATGAATAGGTAATTTGTTGCATTGTATGGGGCCAAAAAGACATTAGATGGCATACTGCACTGCTGGCTCTAATTCTTTACTTTGTCCTTCACTACTCTTTCGGCAAATGTGGAAATTTCTTATACTTGCTAATCAAAAGACTGATGATAATTTCACACTTTAACTTGATTTTCTGATGGCTGTGCCCCTGCATTGCCTGTGATTCAGTAATGGTATTGCAAATTCATTTTTGTATGAGAATTATATTTTGAAGATAGCCTGACAATTGAAAAATGCATTCAAACATTCTGTGATCTTGTTAATACTGAGGTAAACTGCTGAATATGGTATGTTCAAGATGCATCAAACTGAAATAAATGTTTTAATGAGATATTCATTATATTTTCAACCACCAGTTTTGTATCAGGCTGAAACCTGCTGAAGCAAGTCAGGATTCAAGACTTATTAATGCCATGAATCTTAGAAAGATTGTGCTCTTTTGTTTGTTTTTCTTAATCTGAATAAATCTATTCAAATGTCACACAAACTGAAAGTGAATATCAGTTCATATATGTATGTGATTATCTATCTGCTCCTGGCTAACAAATTTTTCATACTCAGCTGTCCTCCAGTTGCTCATCACCGTCTGTCTTCTCCCTCCATGCCTCACATGTAAGAGCTGAAGCATTTGTATGTCTCTGCAATGCCTTCCAGTCAAAATGAGCTATCAAAACTCTAGTATTTTAATTGTTTAAAGTAAACTGGCTCATTTTTTGCTCTGAGAGATTAGGGACTGTTCTTACAATCAGATAAGACTGTGGATTCAGGATTCAAATTCTTCAGTCAATATTTGCTTATTTTTGGCTTTTCTCCTCTTTCACCACCTGTTTACCACACTCATACAATGTGTTGACATCACTACTTCTGATATGCTGTGAAGTAGACAGAAGATTCAATCCTGTTAAAAAATACAAAAAAGTTTGTTAATTACTACAAATAATAGTGCAAGCCCTGTGGGCCATAAAGGACAGGTGAGAGTGAGCAATGGAACAACAATGGAAGAGGAAACAAGAAAAATATATTCACGTCGGCTATGTAAATAAGAATATTTCTGTGTGAGCTTATCAGAGAAAAAGAATTTTGGAGAAAAAGAATTGTAGAGAAAATGTTAATGTAACCAGAGTATACCCTTCATCCAGTGAATGCAGTAACTCTTCTGTTGCAGTTCAATTGTAAATGAAAGAAAATGAATTATCAAATCGCAATAACATATGATCAAAACCAGGCACAAATACCCGAGTAAAACAAATGTTATGCTTAAGTAACTGAATTTCTTATTTCAGCTGCAAAATCTGTGCTCAGCAATGTAGTATAACTAACATATTTTATTGTCAATTTTATGTTTCACAGTTGCTGGTGCATTTGGTATTTATAGACATTTTGTAATATTTAGTCGCAAAGGCCTTTTTCTCAGGAACTGAATAAGGAAATTGTATATATAATATATTTATATTCCCACATATAAAATGGGAATAGAAAAAACTCTCAGAACTGGGCTTCACATTTCATGCATGGTGGGATACCTAAGCAAGGCAACCAGAAATAGCAAAGTTGTTTGTGTGTAGGCACAGACATTAAGTTTCATAGAGTCGTAGAATATCTCAAGTTGGAAGTGACCCATAAGAAAACATTGAGGGCAACACCCTGCTCCTCACAGGACAACCTAAAACTAAACCATATGATTAAGAGCTCCTTGAACTTTGACATGCTTGCTGCTGTGATCACTTCCCTGGAAAGTCTGTTGCAGTGACCGGCCACCCTCTCAAGGAAGAACCTTTTCCTAATATCCAGTCTGAACTTCCCCTGACACAGCTTCATTCCATTTCCTCATGTTCTATCACTGGCCACCAGAGAGAGGAGATCAGCACTTCCCTCTCCACTGCCCCCCATGAGAAAGTTGTAGACTGCAATGAGGTCACCCATCAGCCTTCTCTTCTCCAAGCTGAATAAACCAAGTGACCTCAGCGACTCCTCCTAGGTCTTGCCTTGAGACCTTTCACCATCTAGGTTGCCCTCCTCTGGGCACACTTTAATAGTCTGATGTCCGCATGTATACAAAACTGCACACAGTACTCAAGGTGGGGCAGGACCAGTGCAGTGCATGACCTCTCTGGACTGTCTAGCGGTGCTGTGCTTGAGCACTCCAGGGCGTGGTTGGCCCTTTTGGCTGCCAGGGCACACTGTTAACTCATATTCAATTTACCATCATCCCAGACCCACAGATCTCTTTCCAAAGAGCTGCTCTCCAGCCTCTCATCCCCCAATTTGTACGTATAACTAGGATTACCGTGTCCCAGGTGGAGAATCTGGCACTTGCTGTTGTAAAATTGTTGTTTCTTTGTATCTAAAGTTTCATTGTATCTAAATCAACACAGGCTTTCAGTCTGTGGAATCACAGATGTACTTAATCACGTCTTCTGACCAGCTGCTAGGAAGAGCATACCTAAGGTTAAAAAAAAAAAAAAAACTGGAAAAGAATATCTGTCAGACTCTGGTCCATTTCTTTTTAGCTAAGGTTTTGGTACCGTTGTGAATATTATTCACTCTCTTCTTGATACCTCCTTGCTAACTTTCTCCAACAGCATATATCTATCCCATCTTTCTCATTAGCAACTAAGTCAGTAGATTCATTACAGTCTCAAAAATAGGTGGTTTTGTTTTGTTTGTTTGTTTTTCCTTTAACAATTCCACTTCTCTTTTACACCCTATTCCCTCTTTTACAACCTATTCTATTTCCCAATAAATATTCATTCATTAATTGTGAAATGTTTAGTTAAAATATGGTTAGACTGTGGGGTTTTTTGAAGTGGAGAGTGATTATATGATTTATTTTGAAGAACCTGACAACCATTTCTCTCAACAATAGACCCATTAGGACTAAGGTTCATATTCAGGCATGTAAACTTAGGTGTCAGTGACGGCGGTATCTAACCTCTGTCACAGGTTAGATTCTAGTTTAGGATCCTGTTTTAATCAAAGGACATCAGATCTGTATTGTAAGTTGAATCTAGAGAACTGCACTGCTGACTGTTACATGCCTACTTTAGAGTAAAATGAATAGTCTGTGTGAAATAAAGGCTGCATTCAGCTTGCCTGCAGATAACCTATTGCTATTTGAGGGGACCAAGGGTCAGTGAAGAGGGCTGGAAGATCAGGCAAAGGACACGCATGAGACTTTACCTTCTTAAGTAAAAGCTGTATATATGGCAATGGCTTAAAACACCATAAATGCTAGTAAATGTTTATGCGAAAGTAATTAAATTGAGCTCTAGATCACTGCTGCTTGTGTTGGGCACATGTATGTATGTGTGCATGTGTGCATGTGTGCACGTGGTAGAGAATGGCAGAAACAATGTCTCTTTAATTAAATGCACTATCTAGACTTATGAAGAAAATATTGTGGTTAACATTTCAGACCTTATTTTTTTTTTAATCTTTTAAACTTCATTCTTTTTTTTTATGCTACTATTAGAAACAAATTTCTTTAAAATGTGCAAAATAGTTGCTTTTCTCACTACAAAATGTTTTTAATGCACATTTTGTGTCTTTAGCTCCTTTGGTAACTATATTTGATGTATCCCTAAAAATATTTTTCTCTGCATAGACATTATGTGATTTTTATTTGAGAAGGAAAATTAGACATATACCTCAGAATAAACGCAGCCTAAATTTAAATTCAATTTCCTAATCCATTATATATATGTAATTGCCTTATAATTTCAGAGTCAAAAAGATTGTCTATAAAACATCTCTAATTATCTCCAAATACAAGTACACAAATATACGAGATCTAAGCACAGAGCATAAATTCAGACATTACAAACTTTCTATAGCTATTATTTCAGAAGATATTATTTTGTTGACAACTATAGTTTAGACCTGGATGAAGAAATAATAGTGGTTTGGTTGTCTGTTGGGGGTTTGTTTTGATTTTTGGGTCTTTTTTGTGGTTGTGGTTTTTTTTTTTAGAAAATAAGGTGCATGAACTATACACATTTAGGGTAGATTTTCAATAAAACTAATCCTTTTGGTTAAGAAGATGGCAATTTTGCAACTGCTTTCAAGGAGAGCAGACATCAAGTCAAAATTGCTGTTGTTAGAACTTCATTAAAACATACTGTGGTGGGACGTAAAAAAAAAGTTAAAACAGGTTTGGGGGGTTCTGTTGTTTTTTTCTTTTTTATGCTTTCTCTTGCCAGAGTGGAAGAACATAGAATCATAGAATCATAGAACAAGAACATGAACAAGAATATGAACAAGACCATCTCTTACAGGACAAATCCTTTGATAATTTTGCTAACAGAAAAAAGGTAGCAGAGACACCTTGCTCAACTAAATTGAAAGTTACATGTATCAGTCAAGGTAGTTCTTCAGAAAGTTGCAGATGGAATTAACAAAGTAATTTAGTATTGTGTTATGCTTTATGTGCTGTGATTGTCTCTTGCACCAGAGAAAAGTTAAAAATGGAAGAGAATAAAAAAAAAAAGTAAAAAAAAAAAAATTCAGTAGGTATTATTCATAGCAGGTAGTTTTAAAAATGTGCTATGGAGCAATGGAGGTTTCAAGCTTTCTTTGACTGTCTGCTACGAGAGTTATGAAGACACCAATAGTATTTTTTCATTATTTTCAAATACCTTCTGTTATGAAGTAACTATTACAGACAACTGGGTCACAAAATAAAATCCTAGATATAATCCCTCAAGTTTCATTGGTAAGAAAAAAAGCAGTTATAAGGACAGAAAATATAAAAGCACAAAGAAAGAATGAAATAAAGAAGTTGTGGAAATCTTGGTTGTTATGTGTCAAAATTTAATTATACAAGCCCATGTAACCCACAGCTATGGCTTTCCAGGGTGTTTGATTTCAATAGCAGTCAAGGGTTTCACAGTGTGAGGTGATATCCAAAACAAAGTGAGTATGAAACACAATCAGTTTTGGACCGTCCATCTCAATCGTACTCTAGTCCTTGCAGGCTAAGAAGAAACTTATTTGTTTGTTTGTTTGTTTGTTTCTCTTCCTGTTACATTACATTTTTGATATAAATCAAGTCTGTAGAACTTTAATGGTCAGTCAGTCTTGCTCAGACTTTTCCCCCGCTCCAGCTTGGCTACTTACATGAACTACCATCCTTCAGGATAAGCCTGCTCCGGTGTGGGTTCTCCAGGAGCCACAATTTCCTTCAGGAAATGTCTCCGTGCTGCAGAATCAGGTCCTCCATGGACTGCTGTGTGAATATCTGCTCCAGCGTGGTCTTCTCCGCAGGTTGCAGGGAAATACCTGCTCCACTGTGGTCTTCTCCAGGAGCTGCAGGGGAATCTTTGCTCTAGCACCCAGGCCACCTCCTCCCACACCTTCATCTCTCACCTGCAGGGCTGTTTCTCTCACATTTTTTCTTAGTCCTCACCCCTGGGCAGTGCTTTGCTCTATCTGAATACATTTTCCCTGAGATGCTGCCGTCTTGGCTGCAGGAATCAGCCCTGCCCTGTTGTGTGTTCGTTGGAACCAGCCAGAACCGTCTGTGTCCAACATGGGTAGCTCCAGCCTCACCTCACAGAGGCCACCCCCGCAGCCCCTGCTGCCAACACCAGGCCATATAAACACAATACAAATGTGCGTAAATAATCTTTGCTGATTTGTTTGACGGGGGACAAGGTGTACAACTCTTGAACTTGCTCAGTTTTCAGGCATGTTAAAATTTGAAGTATCCCACAGAGATTACACCACAAATCCACTGAATAGTGAGGGATTTTTCTGGTGCCTACATTTTCAGATCAAATAAACAAGTGCAGTGCTGTCATAGAGGTGATTAATCAACCCTGCTTCCAGCGAGTGGCAGTAAGAGGTCTCAAGGACTATGGTACTCTGTCACAACTCTGTAATACTTCATGGAAGTAATGTTGAGGGAACTTTCACTAAATTTTGCATAAAATACATCCTTTCCTTTTTGCATCTGTTAAATTATAACTGCAAAACTGTCTTAAAGGTCTCTGGTGATGTATATCGCACAGTTGTAAGCTCATTTTGACTTCAGCAGACATCTTGGGAAGTTTCCTGGGGTCATTTTCAGATGTTTTATACACCAATGTAATGAGAACTGAGTAAGAGCTGCTGTTAGTTGTGATAGGGTCCCTGTTTCTCCTGCCCAAAAGGCACAGAACAACTTGCATCCCTACTGCTTGAGGGGTATGTCTAAGAGGCGTAATACTGACCCTCCTTTTCCTCCAGGATCCATGTGAGATGTCGCAGATGGGAACATTATTTTATTCAAAACCAAAGGTTCAGAAATATTATGAGGGCTATACTGTAGCAGTGTTGATAAAATGTGAAAACACGGTTTTGTGTTTTAGTCTCCAATTCATTGCCAGAGGGCTTGTTGCAGTTTTTGAGAGTGCAAGGGCTGCTGGGATGGGGGTGAAGGATTATGTGGAATGTAAGGAGACAAACCTGTTACTCACTTGTCTGCATGGGCTTTTAGCAACCAGATTTTCTTAAGGGAGCTGTGTAGAATGGTTGAAAATGGACCTAAAGAGATACCTACCAATTAAGGAATAGGGAAGATCTGGGATCCTGAGGTCAGACTCACTGCTGTTTTATTCAGCAATGGAGATTGTTGAATAGACAGAGAGTGTATATATATGTATATAATATCTGTATATATATATAAAATATATATAAAGTCTGTGTTAATGTTTTCATTTTGAGACCAGAATTCAGTAAATCCCTTCATATTTTATGCTGTTTTTATCCTATCCTTTCCTTTTTTGATATCCAATTGTCACTACTGGAGCTTGGATCGCACCAAAATAAATAATATTTTTTTTTAAAGTTCAAGACCCTGTAACCTGAAAGAAATATTTTTGTGTAGAATGACAAAAGGGGTGGTTTTTTAGGTGAAATTAGGGTGTACAGGAAATTAAATATTTTGTCTACTTTTGGAGGTTTTTTTTTCAATTGTTTTAAAACAAATAGACTGAGAGGAATATTTCATTGAGAAGAATGTTGAAACAAAGCATCTTGGCAGTTCCAAAATGTAATGTTTCTTTGTTAAGTTGCCAGAATTAAATTTTTTGACATTTTAAAATTATTTCTTCCTTCTGGCCAAAGGTGTTTGCAACATTTACAAATGGAATTCAGTCTCCTAATAGCTTCTGTTTCCTTATTCTTCTATTTTTGATAAATGTCCCAACCAACCAGAAAATGCTCGTTGTTTACATTAGGAACATTTTCTAAATCTGCTAGGTAAAGAAGGACTGGTCCTCAGGAAGCAGTAGTGATTGTGTGTGTTGGTTGAGGTTATAAGAATTCAAGGTCTTCTATTGCAGTGTTTTTCTGTAGACACTGAAGTTACTTACTGATTTTGAAAAAGGCGAGGCATGGTGACAGGACATTCTCACTGAATGTTAGAAGTCAGAAGGACAGGTTGGTCTATTTTTAGATTATATTACTAGGCTTTTTTCAGAATAGCACTAAATTAGTCCAGTCAGTGATTCATTCTGCCTGTGTCATTTATTGTTGTATGGGGTCGATTGTCCTCTGCAGTGCCTATTTCTATTGACAAGTATATTAGGTTAAAGAGGCTACCTATTTTTTCAGTGCTTAAAATCTAATGAGATAACCCCAGTCTTTTTTATACATGTAGTAAAGAAAATTTTGCTGATTATAAAGGCCAATGGGCAAGATTCTGCTGCTAACTATAGGTGTCTAATGCCACTTTAGGTGTTGTGGAGTATCCTGTTTGGATGTCAGATACTGGAGTTTTTGGAGAGAGAGGGGTTGGTTGGGGGGTGGTAGTCAGCTTTTTTTTTTTTTCCTATAAAAATACAAGTCTTTAGAAAGTCCAGTATTATACCTGCCAGATTCACCCAGAGGTATTGTACAGCCTAAAGTTTATCTAGAGCTCTATGTTTAGCAGTAAAATCCCATCCTTTGTTAAATGGCTTTAGTGCATTTTTCTAAAGGCTGAACTCAGTCCAATTTAGGTATTAAGATGTCTCAGATATCTCAGATATCTTAATGCAGGCATGTATGACACGACATGAAGATTTCCACTGATCATGATTAAAATTTAGAAACCTGGTTCATATACATGCACCGACTTTTACACCTTTATTTGAGTATCTGAGACCTGGTGCTGAATCCTGCCCTTGTTGATGTTAAAAAAAACCTCAAACAAACAAATAAAAGAAAAACCCTTGAAAACACTGAAACAGCAAGAACAACAACAAACCAAAAACATACCAAACCACACACTGAAGTAATTAAAAAAAAAACCAAAAAAGCTGAAATTGTGTGAATCAACTTTAAGACTTTTTTCTATTAATATACTAGAATTACTAATTTCCTTTGTTGCATCTTTTTGTGACTGCAATTACAAGGCCTAAACAAAATATTGTCATGTAGGAACTGCAGAAAGAGCTTCAGAGTCTCCTGAAATCAATGCAATTTCTCTTTGATAGTGCAACTAATTTTCTTAAGAGGGTATCTGTGATTTGTTAACACACTGATTTATTTTCCTAAGAGAAAGCTCCAGTTTTCAGTTCTGATAATTTGTCACCTAGCCACTACGAGAATAACACCTATAAATTTGCTCTGAGACCTGTTCAGTCTAAGCACAGAAAAGTCATTTAGCAATCATAGCTTATACTCAGAGGAGCTGCTGTCTCCAAAACTGCTACAGCTACCTCTCTAGTTTACCCTGCTAACAACCCTCTGTAATGGTTGCACAGCATGTGAACAAAACTGCTCCTGCATACCATATACTTGTAACAATATAATGCTGCTGAATGTCACTTGTAATGCTTTCCCTTTTTTTTTTTTTTTTTTTTTTCTTTTTTGCCCCCAGAAATTCAATAGCTCCAGCTGGCTTGTCGCTTTTCAGAGCAGAAGAAAGAGGCTTGGGAGAATGTGAAATTCTATCTAAGGAAATATCCCTATTACGCTGTTTGTTGCAATAGATGCTAAAACAGAACAAGTCTTCTTAATATTGGTGATCGTCTCCTTCATAAATTATTACTCTTTCAAAATATAATTTAAAAACCTGAAATCATGGTACTGAAAGTCATTTATTTCTTTGGATTCTGCACTCCAAGCTGGCTTTTGTTTTGCTGGCTTTTTACTTTAAAGAAGTAGACAGATAACTATTCTAATAAGAATGTAGGGCAATAAAAACAAAATTAATAAAAATGAAAGTTTTGTTCCTTTTGGGACTGATTGTTTCCTGATAAAATTGACAAAATAGAAGGTGCAATGATTCCAGTTCTTTCAGGATTTTGTTGGAAAGTAGGGAAATTGATGGGAAAGGACTGGAAAAATCTATTTCTGCTTGTGGCAGGGAACAAAATAGGAAGAAAAATAAGTGAGAAAGCTCATGGATTGTGATAAAGACAGATGTCTAGGACACATAGATGAAGGAAAGAGAAATCAGCAGAGCAAAAGAAATCTCTCATCCTCTCCCATGTTCTGAAGTCAAACCATTGCACTGAGCTGAAATTCATTGTAGATGCTTTCATTCACTCATGATCCTAAGCTTTTGCCTTCTCTTAAATTCAAGTGGCTAAGTGAACAGAATTTACTATCTTAAGAACATGCCTAGATAAAGCAACATAGTGCCATGCACTCCTTGAAGTATAATTTAGTGCTGATGACACATACCAAGGAAATAGGAAGCTTGAATTTAAGTTCTGTTTCATTGTGAGGAAATCCAGATTGTACTGAGAGAGCCTTAACAGCTGAGTTATGAAATAGTTGAAGTAAAATAGAGGAAAGGAATAAAGAATTCATCCTGAGGAAGCTGTATGTGAGGAGTGCTGAAGTCTTGGACACCTAACTAATTTTACATCACAAAACAGTGGATTGAAAAATAGAAAACACTAGAGAAGGCTGCCTCCTTCTAATCCTGCACTGTAAATTATGAATTCAGTATTCCTCTAGTTTTCTCACACTTTTCCTTGTTTGTCTTCCTTCTCTTACAGTGTCATGTCCATTCAAAGGCAAGTATTTCTCTGGTTCACTTGCACTTTGATAGTTTTTACACTCTCCTGAAACACAGGAGTTTTGTTTCTGAATCCTCTTATGCAGAAGACAGTACCGAGCCTATCTTCAGCACATCACAGATGAGCACTTCAACTCACACAATATTTTTTGGAAAAGATAAGAGGCACTGAACTTCTCCTTTGACCACCTATGTGAATGAAAATTGTCATGGCTGCTGTTCTTTGACAAGCTATACCAGATTCTGAGTTAACCTCAGAATATAGATCTTTCATCCCTGAAAAAATATGGACTAAACCGTAACTAATCAAATGTCCAGACATCACATTTAAGGTAACATAGGATCTCTTTTAGTCTTATCTGATATTAACAAAATATTCATAAAATATCAGCAAATTAACATATTCATTACTGACCTAATTGTCTCTTAGGCAATACCTGGAATGGATCACCAGACAGTTCATAAAGCATAAAGTTGATACTGCAAACTGAACTCTCAAATTGAAAAAGTCGCCTTCTATAAGTGCCACAGTGCTCATGATTTATCCAAGGTAACTTCTCACATATATGGTAGGGGTTTTGATCAGAGTTGACTCATATTATAACAGAGGTAGAGTGATTTCTTGTTTATGAAATATGATGAAAATAGTTCTACAGAACTGCATAGTCCTACTGTTCTGATACTTATCTGTCCCTGTCTCATATCAGCCAGAAACCAGGATTTAAGGAAAATTCACCTTGTCACTCAGGACAGTAATGTGTAATTCACGGTAATTCACTCATAAGCAGAATTCATAAGCAATTTTATCTTTCACAGAAGCTATAGAATGGTACAAGAAAATAACTTCATAGAAAGTTTGCCTGTAGGATCGACTTGTTTTGCTCATATTTTGTCTCAGGACCATTGTCCCTGTTATATTAAAAATATTGCTATGGATAAAATGGAGAACACCATTTCTACGAAATCAAGGATTTGTTGCTACCCTAAATAAAATATTAGCAATCTAAGAAAAATATAATTTATTATTGCTCCTGTTACACTAGCACTTTACTCCTAATTAATACAGAAAAGTCATATTAATAATATGCATAAAACTCATGCACAAGAAAATGTACTTATATCTGCCCCTTTACCTCAGTCTTATTGTAACCATTCCAGTGTCCTCTGGGTCATAAGGCTGATGGTGTCAGCTTTCTCAGGCAGAAACGCAATGGGTTCTGTGTGTTATCAGTGTCCCAAGCCTACACTAGGAAGAGTTTGATGTTGGAGATGAGGGCCACTTCATCTTCATTCTTCAAGACTGACTGGGACTACTTTTATACATTTTCTTACTTCAGCCTCCTTCCTTGTCATTGGTATCCTGCTAAGTTTGATAGTTGCCCAATAGCATCCCCCAGCCTCAGCTGACATCAAGGCTATTGCTTACTACTAGACTGTGACCTTTTCGTTTGGTCAGACCTTTATTCTATGTGGTACTTACAGAACTGAAGATGAAGCAGGACAGGAAATGGTTACTTCAGAGACAGATAGTTGCTACAGCAAGGCAAATTACACCTTGGTCAAAGTAAGCTTTGATTAGTCCTGAGACCCCTCATGGTGGAATGAATATGAAGCCTACCTTCTTGTACCAGCAACTAAAGAAAAGAAGTCATATCTAATGAATTATAAACCCATGCACAATAGGTTACATATTTCTTCACTCTTAGACTCAAAACTGGAACGACAAAAAAAATTTTTCTGGTGAAGAAACCTGACCTAGAACAGAGCACAGCTTATCTCTGGAGCTTCAATATGCTAACTACAAAGATGTTAATCAATCTGAACTGCTTGATTTTGTGACCATTTGTCCTTGACTTATTTTTACAAGAATAGTGTATACATTGTTTCTATGACATAAAAAGGATTTCAAAAGCCATAATGCCATAAGATTTGAGCAGACTTTTGTAGGAGAAGGAAAAAAAATTGGTTTTAACAAAAAATCTGTAGCTTGTTAAATGTCAAGTCCTTTTCTTCACAACATGTGGGAACTAAAGAAAATGTAACATGGGGATATTGGAATAAAGAGGAAAAAAGAAGAAAACCCATTCCATTCAACATTAGCGTCAGGAAAAGGCTAAATAATTTGGTAGAAAATGATAATAATTTAAAAATATATATTAATGTCATCATCCACATAGGATAATAGTTAAATTCTAAAAAGTGTCATGACCTAACCAACTGAGAACAAAATCTTAGAATAAGAAACTTAGTTATTAATAAGATTTAGAAACATATGAATTTTTTCCAGGTGTTAAAAATAAAATTACAAAACCTCATACTTTCTCCATCACAGTATATCAAGCTTCTCTGATGTTTTTATGGGCTAAGATGCCTAATATTCCTTTTTGGTAATCACTGTCACTTACAGTAGCAGATGTTTGATTTGAGGAGGCAATTTGTTAAATTCCGAGTAGCAAATTACAGTCAAACTGTACAGCTTGTTAAATGATTAGTGTATAATCATATACTTATTCTTAGGTGTTTCACTTTTGGAACAGCTGAAATGTTTTGAAGATTTCTTTTTTAACAAGGACATTAACAAAGCTGTAACATAACATCTCAGTGTAATGAACAGATCAAAATTGTTTTGAAATAATTAGTAATGAACTGATTTCCTGGTCAACATGATCATGCATGCATTTCAGTACTTTAAAGTAAAATACATCAAGAACTTATATTTATTGCAGGAATGCAGTTAAAAATCGTGGTTATTTCCATAAAAAAAGCTTTATGAAACATGTGAGTAACTGAATAACTCTTTTCTTTAACTGAATAACTGAAGATAAAAATATTTAAGCAAAAATATGAAGTATGTCTGTCCAAATATATCTTTTTTGAAGGTGGTAACAGATGAAAGAGAGACAGAAACATGGTGATGTGGGTCCTATGATTAGAGTGTTGGGATGGAAGGATACAAGCTCTTTAAGAAGGACAGGCAGGGTAGATGTGGAGAGGGTGTTGCCCTCTATGTCAATGACTAGCTGGGGTGCATGGAGTTCTACCTGGGAATGGATGAGGAGCCTACTGAAAGCTTACAGGTCAGGATTAAGGGGAGGGCAGTGACAGGTGACATTACAGTGGAGGTTTGCTACAGGCTATCAAACAAGGAAGACCAAGCAGATGAGGTCCTATATAGACAGATAGGAGTAGCCACACATTCACAAACCCTGGTCCTCACAGGGGACTTAATCCATCCTGATATCTGTTGGAGGGACAACACAGCAGTGCCTAAGGAATCCTCGAGCTTCCTAGAATGTATCAATGATAACTTCCTTCTCCAAGTGACAGAGCAGCTAACGAGGAAAAGTATTATGCTGGACCTTGTTCTCACCAACAAGGAAGAGCTGGTGGGGAATGTGAAGCTCAAGGGCAGCCTTGGGTTCAGGGACCATGAGATGGTGGAGTTCAAGATCCTCAGGGCAGCAAGAAGCACAGCAAGCTCACTATCCTGGACTTCAGGAGAGCAGACTTTGGCCTCTTCAGGGGTTTAATTATATATCATTCATTCTATAAAGAACAGAATTTATATAATTAAGAAGACAATTTTTTAGCTGTAGACATAAATACTCACTGTGGTTTAATCAAGCCTCAGGTCCTGCACTTTTAGTCATAACTTCACCAGAACATTCAGAAACAGGACACTCTGTGAACTTTCCTTCTATCGTAATCCTCCTAAATTTTGCCCTCATAACCTGTCCACAGAGAGCTTGTGCACCTACAGCATAGGAAAATTCTACAAAACAATATCTAATTACTAGACAAAAGATTAATTTTAAATGAAGAATTGTTTGTTTCATCCCAGACTTACACTTCTCATAAGCTTATGGATAAAGCATACTCAGCTTTCCCTGAAAAGTAAAGACTATCTTTCATGATCAAAGACAACCTGACCTCATCAGTTGGAGTATCAAGAAAAAGCTGGCAAGAAAAAGAGAAAAATTCTTCCTAAAATCCTTTCTGTCATCTGTTTTGCAAACTTCCACACGTTCAAAATTTTTTGTTCTGTTTTGTTTTGCTATTATATATTACATAAGCCAAAAAACCTTTGTTATTGTAATTGTATTAAAACTGCCTTTTGGAAAAATGGCAGAATACATTTTGACAGAATCCACAAATCCTTGCTTGATTCATTTCCCAAAAGAGAAAAATCCAGTTAAAGGGATTTTTACTGTTATCTCCAGATCTGGAGTATATCATTATTGACAGTATCATATAGGCTATTAACTTTATTTTTCATATTATTATACAGCACAGTTAGCTATCAAAATGTTTAAATATAGACTGAAGCTAAATTACTAGACCTATTTGTTATGCTCAGTTCAGTTTTTATAGTGTGCTAGTGCTCTTGCGGGAGCTAATATGCCTAAACTTTTTGGGTTTGTTTTTGTTTTGTTTTGTTTTTTCTTTACGATTTCTGTATTTCTTTTTCTGATATTTAAACCTCACCTGCCTCACTTCCTTCCATTATGAAAAAGTTTTTTCTTTTTTTCCAGAAGTCATAGTTATTGTTACTCAGTTGAAAAAAGCCACTGTGGTGTTCAGAAATTATAAACTTTTAAACGTGTTTGGAGAAGAGGAATAAGGGAACAATCAATCAGAAGGTACCACATAGGAATAGAAAGTATTAATATGCCATTTTTGGCATTCTTATAAATTAGAAATATGCAGGAGCTATAAAAAAGACAAACAGAGACAGCCTATCAGTAACTGTATATTTAATCTTCCTCTATATTTATTGGCAATATATACATAATGAAATGTGAAGAAAGAAGAAAAGATGTAACGGTATTTCCAGAAAAATTGCACAGTGGTTAAACAACAGCAGGAATTATCTGTGTCTATTCATCAAAGAAGAATCTAAAAGGATTCTACAGAAAATAGGCTCCTGTTTTTGAAAAACGGTACCTAATGTAGGGAAACATACTGGATTGTCAGACAAATGAATAGGCCTTTTTATCTCAGTTGTTCAGAACTTTGATCATCAAACTCTGCAAATATATTTTAGACTGTAGATACAGATTATTATTGAAAAATATTTCATTCTAAAATTATAACAAAAATCATCGGTATTTTTACAAAGAGTTTATTCTTTTAAATATTTCACTTGTTTAGGAAAATATTGAAAAGCCTTTCAAGACACAAATAAGTAAATCCACACAAAATGCACAATGGTATAAAAAGCTCTGAAATCAGTAGCTGAGGTGCTCCACTTCTTAAAAGAGTGCTGTTGACCTCCAGCTTTTTATTGAAAGCAGTTAAAATGACCCACAATTATTCAATGTTTTCCATCACATCTGGATGTTCATAGGCATGATGTGAAACACAAAGAAATGTATCTATAAGGGTGGTATCACCATTGGTT
This sequence comes from Limosa lapponica baueri, assembly GCA_002844005.1. Lineage (NCBI taxonomy): Eukaryota > Metazoa > Chordata > Aves > Charadriiformes > Scolopacidae > Limosa > Limosa lapponica. The sequence goes on from KZ505728.1 coordinate 621,185, forward strand.
TGCAGAGGATTAATCATTTTATGATCAAAAACATTAGATTTCTTTCGATCACTGCTGTTGTGTACAAAAACTTTTTATATAACTCATAACCTACTAACTATCTTTGCTGTGACTACCTCAAATTTCTCAAATTTAACCAATAAGATTCTAGAAATTGGATAACATTATTAGTTTCACTAACATCAACTGTTTCATGAGGAATGGTGCAAGGCATATATTGTCATTCAATGACAGAAATTTATTAGCTATTTCCAGCCTTATTTCATTCATGAATACCTTTACCTCATCGTATCTCTATGTGAAATAAACTAATTGACAATGTCTCTTCATCTATCAAAAAAGTCTCTAAAACAAAGAAAATGAAAGTCTCCATAAGTCTCCGATACATAAATGATACAAATAAACGACAGAAAATAATTATAAAAATTAAAATATATAACATATAAGTGTATATGATTGTAGCTTGCTGGGAAGAAACTTTCTGATAGCTAGGAGAGAGAAGTTTTTGAGATATTCTCATATTTGCTATATAAATAAAATTAACCCAAATAATAAAATCAGTGGATAATAAAAGGAATGCCCTAAATTTCCCTCCCAGTATGCTAAAATGAATTACATAATAAATGTCAGAAGAATAATTTAAAAGAAAAGAAATGAAAAAAAAAATTTCTTCTGCATCTCTTAAACTAAATCCATACTGAATTTCACTAAAATTTCTTACATTTTAACACAACTTTGATAACCAGTGGTGAGACAAGTTTCTAATTGTTTTGACAGAATTTCATACCTCACAGCACTTACATATAGCTAACTGAAAAGAAGATATTTAGAATAAATTAGTCATTTAGGGCCTTAATATGGGACCTGATACTGTGGAAAGAAACAAGCATCTCTGAAGCATTATTCTACGTTAAAATATGTACCTATGGGAAATGAGATGTTCTCTGCTGTGTAACTCCAGTCCTTCAGGTGAAGACATTTGTCTGAATCCATTAAAGTTTCTTCTTTTCGAAATTAAAGTTCAATTAAAAGAGCAAGAAATGAGAGGAAGGAAGAAATGATGTTATACAACTGGTTTTCATCCTTAGGATGTGGGCCTTTTCCATTTAGATATGGGTCTTGGGAACCAGAAAGCTTTTGAGTCCCACACCTACAAAGTAGCATTTATTTGTATTAAAAATAAAAATCGAAGGTTAGATTCTGAGGTCTTTATATGTGAATTACATCTGAGTTACGTACTGTGACATCTCTGTGTTATTCAAGTAGAGTTGATAAAATAAGGGTACCTGGATACAAACACCTGCCTTTCTATACAGATCTTCCATGCATTGCTCTACCAGCCTGTGACTTCACATTTTAATGGCCCTGAAGACAGAAGGATATATGATACACTACAAGTATAAAATATATTTTGTCTGATTATTGAAGATGAAATTTATATATCTTTGAAGGAAGGTACTTATAACCCAAAAGATACACTTCAAATCTTAAAGATATGTAGTTCTCAAAACGTTCACTGGTAAAGCGGAGCTATCATGATCATGTAGGTCTTTTCTGTAAATGTCTTACTATTTTGCCTTCCAACTTGCTAAGAAGTGAAGAGTTCCATGTCTTAAGTTTTTCATTTTCTGGGGGGGGGAGTATTTTTGTGAGATTTTTTTTGTTTTTTCTTATGTTACATCTATAGAAATGTAAATAAACAGACATTTTAAAACACCTTCATCCTCACTTCTCGAAATGTAATGCAATTTAACAAATCCCTTCTTTTCAGCATTGTGTGTATATTTCTTTGCATTTTTCGCTATACAATAGATGCTTCTACCCATTTGAACATAGCTTACAAGTGTTCTCAATTTAACAATTGTTTACAGCTCAAGACTAAGATGTTCTTTGTTTCTTCTTCGTCCAGTAAACAATACTGTATCTTTTATTGAAAGTGAAAATAATGCCTTAATTTCTTTTATTTAATTTAGAAAACATCATGAGAAATATGATTGAAGTATATAACATATCATCACCGATGCCAAAAGAATGCAGAAGAAAATTTAAGAGATCTAATGGGACCTTATTTTCCAAAAGAGAGGTCATTTTCCAATCATTTAACGCATAATGGTGTCATAGAAAGGAGTTAGGATTGTAGAATTAGTGTCAGAATGGTACAATTTCTTCTACCATGCGAGATATCTTCAGAGATGTGCCTATCTTTGAGATTTCTTACTCAGCACTCTGGGTGATTTCAACACCTACAAGAATTTTTAATTCACCAGTTAGCTATTATGCTTTTTCATTGAGGTCATGGTAAATTAGTAATGGCAATAAAATAGATATTCTAGAGAAAACTATATTTTGACCTAACATTGATAGACAAAGTGTTATTTTATAGGAATAAACTGTACGTAAATTTTTCTTTGCCTTTGTTTTATGTATATTGTCCAGGTATATGTGTACTTGTTTTTATATATGTGTGTGTATAAAAAAACAATGCATGCATACAGTATATTTGCATGTATTATGAATGTGTACATATATAGACAATATACAAAAGCATGCACTAACATCTACAAAAGCAGCAACTTCTAGTTTAATCAAATAACTTTAGGATTAAGCTTGTGTGAATATTTTCTCATGTACCAAATTACTACTTTGGATATTGAAAAGTAAATGGCACCTAAAGTAAAGAATACATGCAAATATACCTGGAATTATGAATAGAGAAACTTCTTCATACACATCACAAGTTTTATATATTGATTTGATAACCTTGATAAATTTCAGCTTTAGGATTTCAGAAATACTACCAAGGAATAAATCTGGATGAATACAGAATTATGTATCTAGAGACACGCTAAAGGTTACAGAATTGTAAATAAGACTAAGTTTCTTTACTATTTTCCCCTTTGCAAATATTTTCCTAAACCAAACATATTAGGTGATTATCATTATAAATCATTAATTCTTGGTTTTGTCATTTGTCCTGTTTCATGGAAAGAGAACGCACACAAACAAGCTTTTATAAGCCAGCAAAAAATAACCCCCAAAGCTCAGTGTAAATCAGCAGGGTGGGAAGGAAATAACTGTATAAGATAAAGAAATAGGATTATTATTCAGGAGGTGAAGAAAAGCCAGCATGTTTCAGAGAGGAGAAAAATTCAAGTTGAAATTATTATTTTTATAAATTTGACTACGAAAGAATACAAAATCAAGTTACAAGGAAGGAAAGATGCATTCTAATGAAAAATCATAATATCAAAACTCAGAGCTTCCAACAACTAATCCTTTATAAAAGAAATCACAGAATACAGAAAAGTTGAAGTTGCGCCGACCTCTGGAGGTCATTGAGTCTGAACACCCTGCTCAAAGCAGCATTACCTAGAGCACATTGCCTGGAGTTGTGTCCAATCAGGTTTTAAATATCTCTTCAGAAGGAGACTCCACCACATCTCAGGGAGATAATCTTTGTATCATCACGTCATCCATATCACTAATAAAGACGTTAAGCAAAATTGGTCCCAGTGAACAACATTAGTGACTGGCTGTTTTACGCCTTGTACAGAACCCCAGCAGAGATTAGTTTCTTCTGAAGATGGGTGTCAGCACAAATAATATGTGGAATTTTAACTGAATCCTTGCTGTCTGGTTCTGTCAAGGCATTGCTTTGGCAGATGATGCCCCAAAATTTTACCTCTGTAGCAGGTCTTGAGGTTAATCTCCCAACTATGGTGCACACACTTTGGGTGACCCCTGTCTTACTGGTTATGATACCCCTTTGTTTTCCATCCTGGTGTACAACTTCCTCATTTCATTGTTTGTCATTCTTTTTTCCCTGTCACTCTCAGTTTAAAGGTCTCCTCATCAGATTGGCCAGCTTTCTGGCAAAGATGTTTTTATCCCTCTTAGTCAGGTGGATCCCATCTCTTCCAAGCATTCCTTGGTCCTCAAAAGGGTCGCCTGATCACAGAAACTGCAGCCTGTTGCTGACATCAGCTGCACAAACAGTGTTGACCCACAAGATCCTTCACTTTAAGACCTTTCATGTCACTGGCAGGACTGAGGAGAAAAAATTCTAGTTCACCTTTATCTGTGATAATACAAGGCAACATCATGAATGGTGTTCATAATTTATACATGTAAATTATTACAGGTAATAATTTAAATAAAAACATTTTTAAAACCACCTTTCCATATTTGTTGTAACCTCAGCATTAATTTCTTTCTTGTATACATAATACAGGTTTTTGTTGTTTTAACTTGATGAGAAGACTGTAATTGTAGATCAAGCAATATATATCAATTGTCAGAATTTTCCTCCTAGATTAACACAATATTATTTCATTTGTGATTAACTTTTAATAAACCTTTCTTGGTATTATTATTTATTTTCTTCTCCTCTATGAATTCTTACTTCATCTCTTCTCCTTTTCCCATCATTTGCTTCAGATTTCTTCCGGTTCTGTATATTCTCTCTCTCTCTGTGGTGGTGTGCTCTCCCTTTCTCCCCTCCTCAGCTCCTGCTCAAGCCATAACCACCAGTGGGAGCTGTGATGAGTTGCACCTGGACTTTCGGGGATGGCTGGTAACACAGCCAAAACACTGTCTGGAATGGGGACCTAGACATTTTGTTGCTATGCAAATATGACAATAGGTCAATTATCTTACTCTATAAATGGTGGACAGCCCAAGAGCCCTTTGAACTCTCCTGCACAGTAGCAGGGTGCACACCAGCATCTCCCCTTGATCAGGAATGCTCACTTAAGATTACTTCTTGAGGTTTAGAGATTCCTTACTGTGGGAGATTCTTGGTAAGTGATTAATAGCATGCTAAACTTTGAAATGTTAGCAAAGTGATATAAAGGATTGACTGTGCATATATAATCCTTTAGACATAAACCATTGGCCAAATCTGGGACTAGGACTGGATCCAGCTGCACCTAGAACTAAACTTCTGAGAAGAAGTTTAGAAAGCAAGGGGGTCCTTTCTGAACCTTGTGACTCAATGGGAGGGTCTCCCTGACGCTTTTGTCTGACCCTGTCCTCTATCCAGTAAATAACCAAGTGTACCTTGCCATTGAATCTTGTAAAACACTGTTGCATTGACTACCAACTTTTTTAAATCACTGGTTTATATCAATAAATATTTCACTGCTTCTCTCTTGTGAGTGAAGTTAATCACTCTGACTGCAATACTCTCTCTCCCTCCCCTCATTTCCTTGTTTTGTTCCCTCTTTCAATTTTTTAAATTCATACCATATAGTCCAAGAAAAAAAGAGCAGGGTGACATCTGTGTGCATGTCAAATGCTCTATTTAGTGGCAGTAAGAGAAAGACAAATGTATGTTTCTAAAGACTCTGTAGATCCCCGCTTTATTTCCAATGCATAAAGATGCCTGTCTTCAAGTGAATATCTTTCAGTGGACAGTAAATAAAACACAGAAACTGAAAGTCTAGGTAGTTTCAGTGTGATTGCACTAATTAATGGAAAAAAGCATAAATGGTTATTGAACAAAAATTTACAATAACCACCTCAAAAGAAAAAAAAATATCTATGACTACAGGAAGTTGGGAGAATTAAAGAGATTGTATTTTAGGAAAATATTATGTGTCCTCTTTTCATTTCCTTCACTTGTTTTGTACTGCCAGTTGCTCTTCTAAGTTGTTGGTCAACCTCGATGCAGGGCAGTCATTTGTACATTCTTAAATTGCCAGGAATGTCATGAAAATGTAACCAGTATTCCAAAAGCACATTTTTCAGTGTTCATTGCTCACCCTATTATCATCTTTTGGAAACCTCTTCCTTTGGTCATAATGTGGGACCCTTTCAGCTGTGAGTAAAATTTGGGAGTCTAAGTAAGTATTTTGTGGCTAATGCATCCTCTGAATGAAAGAAGAAATGTTACAGGGGAGATAAAAGAGGTTTTGAAATGCCAAGCTACTTTTATACTCCATGTATTCCTTAAAGTTTTTCTAAGTGATTAGCAGTGACTTTGATCACCTGAAAACTTAACAGATATAATATTAAGGATGCTATCTACTTTTGTATTAGAAGCTGCAGTTTAAAAATTCCCATTTTCTGCATATTCAAAAATCTTAAAACTTACTATACTGCAACAATTTATTGCAGGAAGGAAATTTTCTGCTTATATGCTCTTCTTCAGCTCCAAGAATTTAGACTCAGAGATTTTGTACTGAATAAAATATGCCATGAAAATTGGGAGGCTATTGTAAGAAAATAAAAATGATTTTATAACAGAACTTAATAGAAAAAAACTTTATGTGCTTATAGAAGGTTATGTGGAGAAGTAAGGAGGTTTTTTTCTACTGAAATCACCCAGAGATAAGCTATTCTGAAAACATCTTTGGTCACCAGCAGCCTGAAAGTTCCCATCAATAATTTTAGCAGAGTGACCACTAATGACAAATACTGCCCCTAGATAGTTTGAGAGTTGACTAGCAAGGTAAGGAACATAGCAAAGAGAAGGATCTGATAACATACTTCATTTACATAATGCAGTTGCATAACTAATTTTCCACACAGAAAAAATAATATTCTCCTAACAATAAATATTCAGGAATTTGTCCATTCAAAAAAAATATGAGAATCCCAAGCATCAGATCTTGAAAACAGGGTGAAATTCTTAGGGCACCTGGTACATGCTTATGATGGCCATCTTTGCCAAGAACCAACTACAACCCAAAGAGGTGCAGTGGGCTATGGCCAAACAAGACAATGCAGGCAAAATCGGAGTGATGAGCCTTGGCATGGGTGATGGATCAACAGGTGACAGGAGAACACTATCTGCGCTTGCTGGAGAGGTATAGCAAGATAACAACCTATTTGGTCAACAGTCTGGGCTGAAAACCCACCCAGTCATAGAGACCTGGGGAACACTGTCAAGATACTGTCCAACCTGCACAGAAGCAGGGGGCTCGAGGTGTCGGAGCTGAGCCCTGCCCAGCACTTTACACGGACACTGATGGGAGTCAGTGTTGTGTCTTCTCAGGCTGGGCTGTTTCAACTCACTGCTGTGATGACTGGGACAGGTTTCAGCTAACTATAACTGTGCATGTGTGTGCGTTTGTAAAACTTTCCTTGACACAGCCTGTCTCTTGCTTGGTCCACTTCATAAATTGAGTTTAGTAGTATCACATTATTTGGTGTTCCTTTTACCACCTTGAGAGCATAACCTATTACTCTTATTCCTTATGCCTTATCTTCAGCTTCTAGGAGTTATTGTACGCTACTTTGATAAATAAGACAGCACTTCAGGTAATTTAATATAAAACTAAAATTCCTAATGAAATGTTGTCCTATTATCCATGTCATTTAAGGCTTAGAGAAAGTTTTATACACACCATACAAGTACGAGTTATACAAATTTCTGGGTTTCTCTGGATAGTTTGAAGTATTGGGTATCTTCCATTACTTCAATATCATTCCAGGAGACCTAAGAGTGCAGCCTCCCTTTGTGTAGACATTCTCTTGCTCTGCCAGTCAGAGATTAAGAATTAACAGACATTTCAAACAGATGCCCTCTATTTTTAATAACAGATGTAAATGAAGCAGAGTATTGGACCTGATCACCCTCAGGTCACTATTGTAAGTCCTCATATCTTCCCGAGTAAGAAGAATATAGGTTTACATATGGTAGGATCAGCAGGGAACTTTTGATAAGATACTCTGACCTACTGTATGAATTAGACCATGAAATTTCCCTTAATTAATACCAGTTTCACACCCAGTAACTGTGGATGAACTTTATTCATGTCAATCATTGCAGTTACTGGTGATCTGGGAAGATGTTTGACAATGAGAAAGGGAGACATCAAGGTCATTTTCAAAAAGGGGAAGAAGGAGGATTTGGAAAACTATAGGTTGATCAGTTTAACTGAAATTAACAAATTATTCTGGAAACTATGTCCAGACACTTCAAGGACAAAAAGGTGTTTGGGAGAAGTCAATGTGGATTTACCAAAGGTAAATTGCGCCGGACCAACCTGATTGCCTTCTATGATGAAACAAGTGGTTCAGTGGAGAATGAAAGAAAAGTGGATATTGTCTACTTTGACTTTAGCCAGGCTTTTCACATGAACTTGTGTTATCCCTGGAGGCACACTGAGGAAGTATGGCTTGGCCAGAGGGACTACTAACTGATTGTGGAATGGGCTGAACTGCTGGGCTCTTAGCATTATGATTCGTGGTATAGAATCCTAATTATGGCCAGTTATTAACCATCCTTAGGGGCTGATACTGGGGCCAAAGCTGTTCAACATTTTTCTTAATATCCGGGATAGTAGAGTGGAGTGCACTCTCAGCAAATCTGTGGATCATGCTACAGGGTGAGAAGATTGCATCCGTCATGGTCATGACCCATGAGGGTTACCTGAGCTGTGGATATGTAAAGGTCATGACTGTGGGGTTTGCAAGATTCCATAATACACAAGGACTTGGAAGTTGTGTTTCTGTGAACTTCTTTATTAATATTCTTTCTTAAGTATTTATTAATATTCTTCTTTAGTAATATTACATATTACTGTTAGTAAAGCAAGTGTGTGTATATATATATATGTATATAAAGCAAATTACTATAAAATGACCACTGCTAAGGTGTTTATATATATGTATGTATGTATAAAACAAGTTATTACAGATCTACTATTAGTAAAGTAAGTATATACTTGTGATTGTTCACCTATATGCAGGCCTATATGTATTATGTGAGGTGTTAACAGTGCAACACTTACCAAACCACCCCCAGGAGCAAGGCTACTTGATGTCAGAAAAAAAGCTAATTTCAGATTTTAGCTGCTCTGAACAGACTGCTGATTTTAAATAATTCTGTACCCCTGCATCGACCTACATCTTTATATTTATCAGTGTTTTTCCTCTGCTGCTGGACATTACAACCAAGTATCAAACAGCTAGCCAAGCTTTCTCAGCAAGATGCAGTGTTTGGTCATTATATTATTTTTCCTAGAGTTACTGCAGTCTTCTAGAAGCAACATCACTTAACTGAACAGACAGTACTGAATATTCTGCTTTTTTAAATCATTGTTAATATTTGCACTTTAGAGTGGCTGTTATCTGATGAATTAACAACATTTAGCTAAGCTTTTAAAGACTGCTTTACACGTGTGTGTAATTTCCACAGTGTGAAAGAACAGGGAGAAACAAAGGGGAGGAAATGACACTGTGCAGTTGAGAGGGAATGAGGGGCAAACCTAGGAACAAAGCACTAGATTCATGATTTTGAGTGCCCAGTTGTATTTCTCAGACCCCTTTCTCCCACAGTGAGAACCTCAGAGGTGTTATACTAGACCAAGAGAGTAGACACTTTTTGAAGTGATAATGAGTACTGCCAAGACATGACACCATCCTGAGGATAAAAAGAGTCAGTAATACTGTTTAGCAAAATACCCACTATATCACTCCTGGTCCTGCAGATGAGTCAACTTTACAAGGCCTCAAAAAACTACCAGGATTTTATCAGGCAACAAGCAGGAGCCTTTTACTGAAACTTTTTCCTAGCTCTACAAGACTACTTATATTTTTTCATGTCACTGTTCACCCTTCCCCCCCAGCCCCATCACCTTCTGTGCATTTCTTCAGACAGCTAAGCCCTCTTCCACTATACACAGCTTTTAAAAAAAATTTTTTTTTTTTACTGTTTAATATCAAGGTGTTCTAGGAAGTAATAACTGTGGCAAGACTGTATGTTTCAGTGTTTCTTACAGTGATCCATCAAAGTTCATGTTGCAGACATCTTGAACTTTTCAAGAATCCTAGCTTCCCACTTGTCATGTATTTCCACCTCCAGGACCTGTTTCTAAGATCTGTGTGAAAGCCCACACATATCTGTACAGATGAACATCTTTCCTAAGCTGGATATTCAGGTCTACACAAAAGCATTGCATTCATTTATTTATGTAATGCTCCATATTCAAGCTATTATTGCAGGCTTATAAGGTGGATGAAAAATATGTTGAGCATATTTTTTCAATAAGATATTTTGTTAAAAGTGCTTTCTTTCGCTGACAGTAACAAGTTCTTATACCTGTTCTGGAATACAATTCTACTTCTTTCAAGTATTTTTTCTGAATTTAAGGCTGTCAAGTACTGAATTACAGGGTTCTATGGTAATATTTGAAACTTTTTTTCCCCTCTTGTCAGTTCAGATTAATTTACAATAGTTTGTAGAACACTGATGCTTTATTTCAGTATTGTTTCTCATTTTCCTGTCTAACATATGCTTTCTAATATGAGATTTAGCATTTGCTCACAAGGCATATTTAGTTCATGCTGAAATTACTCATGTCTCCTATTTAATGTGCTTTAGGAATGCTGACTGCAATTTGATAAAGTGTCAAAGATTAATCCAAAGATTTGTAGTTTTGACACTCATCTAAATCCCTGGAGCATGCCTGGAATGGCTACACAGTTGGACTATTTTGACTCACTAATTTAAATGCCTCTGTAGGTACCTTGGTGTGACTACATAAACAGGTATATAGGCCAGATGTGATTAGCCGTAATGGCGATCTGGTTATAAGGGGAAAATTACTGAACAGAAGAAAATGTCTGCTGAAATGTTAACAGGGAAAATGCCTACCAGCCTGGGAACTGTAAGCCTGGGAACTAGACCTGTGAACCAGAAGCATCCTTGAGAAGTGCAGCTGATATTTCTGAAGTACAGCTGGGTACCTTGAGAAAGGAGACAAGGAACTGTAACTGCAACTTATCGGATGAAAAAATGAAAAATAGTCTAGAAAAAGTAGAAAACATCCTGAGAAAGTAAGAAATGGAAACTGGCATTGGCTGTTTTAACTGCAAGAAAAGGAAAACAATCTGGAAAAATAAAAAGTGATCTAAGAGTGTAGAAAACAGCATCTATTGGAAGTACCAGGTCAAAACCAGAAATTAACACCAGCTATTGGCAGCTTGAAGTGGTGATGTCCCATACCCTCTGATGTCTCTATAATGTAAGAATTAGGGTTTTTTTTATCCAAAATGGACCTTCTCTTCCTGTGCTGCGTATAATTCTCCCTTTCGTAAACAAGTCTGCATGAACTTTCTACAAGATCTTGGACTCGCTCTGGGGATGCCTGGCTGACTCCAAACTCTATGGTGCAGATTGTCTTTGAAGTGAGACTCTGTTCTTTTACTGGTCCCCCTCTGGACCCACTTCTGGGGTCTGTTTGGTTTGTTTTCCCACTTCTGGGATAGTTGTACTTCTGGTACTGTTTGTCCCCCTTCTGAAATCTGTTTAATGCACTTGTTACCATATATACACACATATACATATACACACATACTTGTATATGTAAGTAATCTGTCATAAGTATATCTGCTGTTACATTATTGATTAGTTTGGTTCCCTAGTGATAAATTGTGTAAATTTGTAACCTGTAATATTATATATACTTTATTGCTGTTATTATTGATTGCTGCTATAATTGGCCGCTGCTATAATATTGATCACTGCAACTGTTGATTGCTGATAATAATTTGTAATAGCTTGATATATACATTCACTTTATTAATCATAGATATAATTGCTAGCAATTTTTGTGGCAACAGAGTAGAGAAATTTAGAGGATAAAGCCTCCGTGTGTATTATGGAATCCCATGGACCTATAGTCTTGATCTCTATATACCTACAGGCCACATAACCCTTTAGGTCATGACAAGGCCTGGTTAACAGCTACAAAGCACCGTAATGAACCCATGACAGAGCAGTACTGGACGACTCACTTGCATGACTTCTGAAATTTGTCATCATAGTCATAGTTTTGAAAACTAACATATGAATTCAGTAGGTATAATAGGTTCTGATTTCCACTGGAAACAGGACACGAATGTTGGAGGAGCTGAAGGAAAGCTGATGGTGGAAAATTAACATTTACTGACTCTAAGACCTTTTTTCTCCCCCCCTCAAAAATGTAAAGAAAGGTGCTGTAATTTTTAACTATAATTTCATTTAAAATTATTTATGTAGAAGTCTATCACAATTGTTTGCACAAAATAGCTAATAGACACCGTCTACTTTCAAACAAGACAGTGATTTGTTTTTCCTTCTTACTTTAAAGTTCTTAAAATTAAAAATTTCTCAGTATTACACTGATGTGGCTAGCTGCCTCTCTCATTTTCAGATTTCAGATTTTCAGATTCAATACGACATTCAGGAACTCAGTTCATTTTACTGACCAAAGTGCATAAGAAGCAATATCCCAACACTTTGTGAAAGGAGAATCCCAGCGTACTCTAACTGGGCACCAGTCTGGAGAAGTGAAAGATTAGGGCTCCAAAGCAAGCTAAATTAAACCAGAGGCAAAGGCAGAGTGATACAACTCTGCTGATTGAACTTCTGCCTTTACCTCCTTCTGAAGATAATGCCTCAATGTAATCTCATAATTCTACTGTTCTTCAACCAAGACTTGGAGATGCTACTTGTGTAGGCAATGTCTCAGAAGGGACAGCGGTGTTTTGTCACTTGCTTTTTTGGCAAAAAAAGCCAAGTAAACCTGTGGCCAACATTACTGATCAGCCATGTGCTTATTGCCTGAGATGTTTTAGAAAATCTAGTTGACTGCTTGCACAGTAAACATCAGGGAACTGGAAACAACCAATTAAATTTTAAGGCATGACTGAGTTTTTATTTTTTTAGGTTGTCACACCATCTTGACTGAGAGTGCAAAAGTACTCCGAGCACAAACCACCCTAGTTTTTGTGACTTATACCTACATTGTAATGCTGTAAAGTAACTGGCAACTGTTTATGTTGATTACCTGTCATTTGGACATGATTTTAAGGAAGTAAGGTGATGTCAGCCATCTGGATGTAATTATTGTGGCTCATTATTCCGAAAAAAATAATATGAAAGTAAAATACCCTGAAAGAAGTCTACCTCTGTATAGGTAAGCCCTGGGTTTGAAGCATGATTATATGTATCTAAAATCCATTATTCATTCCCTATTGTCATTGTTTCAGTAAATACTTGATAATTGCACCTTTTTATCATAGTCACTAGTTATGAAGTCTGTATTTTACGATCATTGGAATTACAGATAGTACTCCGGGGATTTGTGATTTTTTTAGTATTTACTTCATTGACATCAGCATCTGTGCCACAATGAGATGTTTGTTTCTGTATTCCTAAGAATAAAAGCTTTTCTGTGGTACTAATTTTTTTTTCTTTGTTAAATCATCATGACTTTATGCCAGAGCAGTTTATTGAAATGCCAGTATCAATGCACAAAAATATTTCCCTCCTTGTCTATTTTTTTCTAATGAATTTTCTTTATTCTGATGTTCTTTTGTTGTTCATTATAACTTTGAAATGTGTGTCTATGAACAGCATGGGATTTTTTCATTAGTTATGTCCATTTCAATCAACATTTTAACTCACAATCATTGTTCAAGTACGGAGAGGTGGAAAAGCAAAGGGAGAAATAGATAGGAGAGGATGAGAAATAACAGAAACATTGACTCTGACTTTTTTAACACCTGTTTTAGCTTTTCACCACAGCAGACTTGCAGAAATGCAAAAATTAATAACTTGTCTTTCCTTTCTTCTATTACTACACTTCTGAGCAAATCTACCATCCCAAAATGTGTAAATGTTTTATTATGAACTCATAAAGTTTATGTTGAGATTTAACTAGTTCTAAATTCTTTCAGAATTTTATTCATCTGTTAATGTAAATTTTTAGAAAATATAAACACAATGACAAAGAAATAAAACCAAAAATGTGGCAAAAAGTTCTCGTGATTCTTGAAATTCAAGAACTTGCATTGCATTTTCTCCTTAAAGTTCTATTAATATTAAAAAAAAAAAAAGTTATGATTATCCTGGTTAATTGTGTTTCTGGGTTTCTGAAATGTCATTTACTCATATCGTAGGAAGAAGGTAAATGAGAAAAGGAAAGGGAAGTCTGATTTAAGATCAGGATTTCTCTCTCAGAAGCATCCAAAACAAACTTCTCCACTTCTTTCCATTTCTCATGTCAGTTACAAATACAGAAGCTCTGGAAGGCTCAGATCCAAACTGTCATTCATGTTTATGTTCTTATTTCCATTACCAGTGTTATGGAAACCTTCACATTTGATTCAAATGATAAGACACTCCTCAATTCAGAATGTATTAAATTTATTAAAATACGATTGTCCCTAAAAACATAAAATCCAAAATACTGATTGCTTTTGTTTTTGTAAGTTACAGGAATTCTAGAGCGTATAGAATTTTTTTATATTGTGAATCTGAACTGTTATTGTTATGTCTTTGAATGATAGTTACTCACTAACAGAATACAGTTTCCTTTTTGTAAGGAATACGTTACTACTGATGTTGAAGAGTTCTTTGATTACACATAATGTTAGAAAAAGCTGTCATAATTACCACCATAGTACTTAGGCTACACCATCTGCTACACAACAGGAATGTTCAAATCCAAATGTATTTTATCACCTTATATTCTCTTTATAGGACTACTAATACAGTCAAGTCTATTTAAGTGCATTATTTACTAACCAGAAAGTTCTGACTTAAACCAAAAATGAAAAATTTTGAAGTTTATTAAATCTGAAAGAATTTAGGCTTTTTATTTCAGTGCACGCTATTGTTTAAATAATTGCAGTGTACGTAAGAAAACAACATATATACGTATATTCATTTGTACAATACAATCTAGAAAGTTAAAGCTGTAAGAATTTAAGTATACCTGTAATAAGATTTTTAGTTATTATTATTTTGATAAGGGTTGGCATCTGAAAGATTTTATTTTATTAGATTTTATTTTGCTTTAAAGTAGAATTATGAAGAAAATATTTTCTGCTTTTCCCCATCAAATTGGAGGAAACCGCTATGAAATGTATAGAGAAGAGTATTACTTTTGTGATGAAAGATTGAGTTTGAAAGCATTCGCGTTTTGCTTGCCAGAAAGTACCACAGTAAAAAGTGATTTTCGTATAAGCTGGCAAGCATTCACACAGAATTTAGGTTCAGTCAGGTCCTGAGTAAACAAAAAACTGGTGTGATAAAATAATAAGGTTCTAGAGATTTATACACTGATGAAAATATCCACACACTTATGGATACTTAGCACATTCTCCAGGAAATGCTGACAATCTACTTCTCAGGCACCTCCATGTTCTCTCAAGTTCCATTCCAAAGCATATTTAGAGAGCATTTTCCTCCTTTCTCTGCAAGGTGTTTGTTTCAAGAACACACAAGAAAAAAATTGCATCCCTAAATATAACCATTTACTATAAGGTTAAGTATCCTAGGCTATCATAAACTGTGGCGTTACTAGCAAGTAAGAAAGTGTAATAGAAAAGGCTCTGCTGAGTCAGATCAGGCCCAGTCAGCATGGGTTTATGAAAGGCAGGTCCTGCTTGACTGACCTGATCTCCTTCTATGACAAGGTGACCCACTTAGTGGACAAGGGAAAGGTTGTGAATGTTGTCTACCTAGGCTTTAGTAAAGCCTTTGACACCGTTTCCCCCAGCATTCTCCTGGAGAAACTGGACACTCATGGCTTGGATGGGTTCACTCTTAGCTGTATAAAAAACTGTCTGGATGGCCAGGCCCAAATAGTTGTAGTGAATGGAATTAATTCCAGCTGGCAGCTGGTCACAAGTGGTGTTCCCCAGAGCTCAGTATTCGGGCTGGTTCGCTTTAATGTCTTTATCAATAATCTGGATGAGGGGATTGAGTGCACCGTCAGTAACTTTACAAACAACACCGAGTTGGGTAGGAGTGGTTATATGCTTGAGGTAGGAAGGCTTTGCAGAGGGACTTGGACAGGCTGGATCAATAGGCCATGGCCAGTGGTATGAGGTTCAACAAGGCCAAGTGTTGCACCCTGCACTTGGGCCAAAACAACACCATGCAACTCTACAGGCTTGCAGAAGAGTCGCTGTAAAGCTGCCCAGCAGAGAAAGACCTGGGAGTGTTGGTTGACTGCTGGCTGGTGAGGCTGCAGTGTGCTCAAGTGGCCAAGAAGGCTAAGAGCATCCTGGCTTATATCAGAAATAACGTGGCCAGAAGGACTAGGGAAGTTATTGTCCTCCTGTACTTGACACTGGTGAGACTGCACCTCGAATACTGCGTTGAGTTTTGGGCCCCTCACTACAAGAAAGACATTGTGGTGCTGGAGTGAGTCCGGAGGAGGGCAACAAAGCTGGTGAGGGGCCTAGAGAACAAGTCTTATGAGGAGTGGCTGAGGGAACCAGGGTTGTTTAGGCTGGAGAGAAGGAGACTGAAGGGAGACCTTATCACTGTCTACAACTACGTGAAGGGAGGTTGTAGGGACATGGGTATTGGTCTCTTTTCCAAAGTATCAAGTGATAGGGCAAGAGGAAATGGCCCCAAGTTGTGCCAGGGGAGGTTTAGATTGGATATTAGGAAAAAAATTCTTCACTGAAAGGGTTGTCAAGTATTGGAACAGACTTCCCAGGGAAGTGGTTGAGTCACCATTCCTGGAGGTATTTAAAAAACATGTAGATATGTTGCTTAGGGACATGGTTTAGTGGTGGACTTGGTAGCATTAGGTTAACAGTTGGACTTGATGATCTCAAAGATCTTTTCCAACCTAAATTCTATGATTTTATGAGTGAAACTACACCAAGAACCTGACATTTGTAATATATGCTTTGCAGCGGACTGATTTACCAAAGTCTAAGTCTTTCCCAAGAAAACATCTCCACAGGGCTAGCCGGTAAGAGTCACAAAAGTAACATCAGACACATCACCTTCTGCGACAGCCCCCGAATGTCATCTGTAATACCCAAGGACATCTAAAACACACCTGTTTAGGAAACTGAATCACTTTCCCAATTTTTTTTTTACCGATCAGTGGATCACATGGATTTCGCATTTCCGTTGATTGATACAGTCATCAAAAGAGAATCTTACAGAATTTTCTCTTTTTCAGTTTCTGTCATTGGGTTGTTTTCATAGTCCTACAGCTTATTAACACTAATGCGATTATATGGGTCATACAAATGCATATATAGATGAGATATAGATATATAGAGAGACATATTGATATACATGCAAGATTAGTTTTGCTTCTCTTTTTCTGTATTTGTCTTGTGCCAACACTGAAGTTACACTTTAATACCAGTCTACAGTCTGCATTTTCTGCAACTGTCAATGTTGAAAATGCTTTTCAGACTGTTATATCAAAGCCAGTTTATTTGGAAAACTTTTCTCAACCAACTGCATTAAGGAAATCAGCTGATGGCTTTGTAGCTGCTGTCCTTAAACACTATCTTAAAAAATTCATGCTTACTACTCACCACCTCTTGACGAGGATTCTTATATGAGTTTATAGCTTGTCATTTTTTGTTGTGTTGTCTTTACTGTTAATTTTGAAGCTTTTTTAATATCTTTGAGATATTTGGAAGGATCACAATATTCCTTAAATAAAAAATTTCCAAACCCCTTAAGGTTTCTTCTTTGCTTTTGTCTTAGTATGTAACCCTTTGCTCTTTACCTTTTCTTTTTTTTTTTTTCTTTCATGCTGGGATTTGTCCAGAGTCTTGCTCTTTTTGGTGCTCTGTAAGCAAAAAGTAAATTGCAGAGCTTTTTCATATGACCTAAGATGAGATTACTCTGACCAATGGAAAACATGCATATTTGAACTTTTCACTCCAGCTTCCTTTGTAGATAATACAGGAGAAACTAAACCACTGTTTTTCTGATCAAAACAGATTAAAAAGTAGGTCAAACTAATTTAACAAATTTATTTCTCTCTACTGAATATAAACAGAATCTAAACAGAGAAACTTAAAGTACATATCAGCATTGTGTTGGTAAAATACAGTTTATGTGGAAAAATACAATAAGAAAAGCTGGTTTCTGAAAATGGGACTGAAAAAACACAGTAGTGAAAGTGAAGAGCATAACATTTCTTTTCTGTGTTTCACTCTTCTGTGTTACATCTAAATTACATATTTTATCATGTTGGCACATCTGAAAAAAAAGAACCCCAGAAACCATAAAGGTCAGAAAACAGACAGTGTTGGATTTCCTAGGACATATATGAACATTTTTCACAACACATGCACTTGTAAAATAGTAATTGATTGCATTTTAGTCTCTTTCATTACCTTTGAAAATTCCAGTAGAGCAAATGGTGATTGTACCAAATTAAAAGACTTTTTTTTTCTGACTGCCCTTTGTTTGGAATGAATTCTTCATTTCTTTTATTTTTTCCGAGTCCCAATGAACTAATAAAGAATGTTTTTAAATTATCAAAGAAAACAGAGAGAAATAAACATATACTTATAGATAGTGCTTTGGGTAGGCACATTAAGTGCCTAAACTTCGGGGAGGGAAAAGTGTAAGTTACTTAGCACTTTCATATGAGTTTAGTTTATTATATTATCATAGAATCATTGAATCATGGAATAGTTCGGGTTGGAAGGGACTTTTAAAGGTCATCTAGTCCAACCGCCTTGCAATGAGCAGGGACCTCTTTCACTAGATCAGGTTACTCACAGCCCCATCCAACCTGAATTTGAATATTTCTAGGGATGGGGCATCTACCACCTCTCTGCGAAACCTGTTGCAGTGTTTCACCACCCTCATTGTAAAAACATTCTTCCTTATAAGCTTGCAAAGTTACCTCTAAATTAATTGGAACTTTTACCAAAAAATAAGTTAGTAGTATGTGATAACTTTATGGCAGAGTGTCTACCTTATCTTTTGTGACAACATAGCATGGATAACTTTCCATTATGAGAGTCACCATCAATACACCTATTAACTTTCTTCACAAGAAAGTCATGGCAAATAGTAGTGAATTAAACATTTGTGAAAAATTATTTTAGTGCTAGAGTTAGCAAATAGTTCATTGATGTGAGTTTTCCATGTTCGACACATCTTTAACAGTTCATTAACTTAAATTTTTATTCAGTTTTATGGGAATACACAAAGCAAAATCAGACTAAAATGCAAAACCCACTGTAGCAAAGATACTCAGACTACAAGAGTACTGATTCTGAATAAAAATTTCTTACTGGTCAGACACTGAATATTCAAGAAATATGCTGGAAGCAAAAATCAAGCCTGAAACAATCCAGATTTCTCTTTTGGATAAAACTATTATGTTTTTGAATGCAAAGATAAATCTATACAAAAATGCCTTATAGTATCTGATTTTTCTATTAATTTCAGTAGTAGCAAGATCTGTGTTTTTAAGTAAAAGATATTCTGAAAACATTAGGTCAAGTCCACGGTTCATTATACGATTCCACAACGGTATTGCAACCCTCAAATTACTACTGTTGTACACTGTGTACTTTGATGTTTTCTTTTGTTTCCTGTTAGTACAGTTGCAAGGCCAAAGAGGTCTTAGTAAATGACAAAGGTGCCTAGATGATAAAAATGATTAATTATAGGAAAATTCAAATCTCATTTCCAAATAGTGTGAAGACCTAATTAAGGCTACCATTTTAAAATCTTGCCATTATTTTCCCACTGTAATGGTACATTATTGTTCAAAAAAGTTTCTGCTTTTAGCTTCTGTTTATAGTAAAACAGCTAGGATACTACTGGTTATTTTTTATATAATGCTTATCATAATTTAGTTATCTCACTAAGGTAAAATAACGTATCTTAAATATTAAATCAAACTAAAGCTTTTCAAAAGTCTTGCTGCACAAGACACTGAGTTACTACACATGACAAGCTTTTAACAGTTTTCTTATGGTTAACAGGATATTAACCTCTTTAGAGACTCTCAGCGTCTGAGGAATTTAAATATTTCTGAGGTTTCAGATAAGGAAGGCAAAGGAAGAAGTTGAATATGTAATTGTTGTATAACCCTCTGGGTAGCTTGCAAACTATTTCTTCTGTTCAGGGCAGAGAAGATATTTATCTGTTACAAACATCAACATCAGAGTTTTTTTGTTTCTGAACAAGATGGCAGCTGTCATAATAACCCATTGTATGAATCCATTGCCTGAATTGTTACAAAAAGGATGTTCACAACTCATCAATACTCCTCATAGTAAGGAATAAATCTTCTCAATAGTGCTCTTATTAGTGAGTTTGGTTCAGGATTTGTAAATCTTATTTGACATGTAGCAAGGTAATCAGATTGCTAGTACATTAAAAAATTCTCAATAAAAAATTCAATGGAATAAGAAATCTCATTTTAGACATTATATTGATTGTTTCTGTAAGCTGAAAATTAGATCTCAACAGGAGGTGGAAATTTGTTATGTCCTCCTACACAGAGAGGGTATAGTAAAGGTTTCAAAAAGTACTAAACACTCATAAGCAGTAACACAAAAAATAAAAATGCATAAAGGATAACCTATCTTCATTACAAGATGTCTATGGTATCGTAACTTAAAAATACTATTTTATAGTACTAAAGTTCAACAATATTGTAATTTTTTCAAGCAAAATTTTAGTATACAGAACATTTCAAAAGAAAAATCCTAAGGGGTTCTTCTGTTGTAACCTCAGTCAGTTTTTTCAGCCAAAGGGTTTATCAAACTGACAATATTTTTCTTTTATCAAGTTAACCAGAACCGTAATAGAATTCCATGCAGTCTCACATTTACAACGTATGGAGCAGAACATAGGCTC
>KZ505728.1:642070-696881 GCA_002844005.1 Limosa lapponica baueri
TCCAACCTCTGTGATTCTGTGATTCTGTGATTCTGTGATTCTGTGATACTCAGCAGACAATGCTCCAAATTTAAAGGTACAAACACGACCCACTTGCTTGAATCAATTTAATTCTAAATAAATTGAGATATTTTAACTCACAGATTGAGGTCCCACCTACTATTAAAATGTTGAGAATTTTCATGACAGTGATACAGTTTCTAGAGTAAACATCTCAGTTTCACATACAGGATTCATCATAGATGCTCAAGGTGACATCAGATACTTTCTCCGATGTGGTGCTTGGAGTACAGGGTTTGGTCATTATGCAGATGTCCCAGATGGCTAATTTCTCCTTATACACAATGATGTACACTTGTGAGCTATATGCACTTCATCTTTGTAATGTGTTTTCTTCATGTCTCATTTGCATATCTAGACACCCTTGTGTCACCCTTACATGACATTATTAAAGACACTTCTTAATGAAATTTGGAAGCCAAGACACTTCTACATCCCAATGAATGTCCAGCCAAGAACTGCTGAGCTGTAAATACCTTTCCCCAGGTTCCTTTTTCACAGTCAATACCAAGAAGACAGAACAGTTGCCAATGTGTATTTCCCCTCTCTTGTCACAATTCTGAAATTTTAATTCTTTTGTTGTTATGTATCAGTATTCCCATCTCCTCTACCATGCTAATACTCTCTTCTTCTCTAAAGCTGACATAAATTTTGTTATTATTCTCTTTTCTGTTTCTTTTCCCTGGCACCTGTTTTAACTCAAAGGCTATAACAAAAATATTTTGTGTATTTGTACAAGTAGTGGAACTCAAATCTTATCTTGGGATCCTCACTTCACAGAGGTTCAAGTGGGATACTAATCGTGAGTGCAAGACAAAAAGCAGCTGCAGACAGCAGTATGCAGTTGTCCCAGTTTGAAGTAAAACCCAACCAATTTTGTGTTCTGTAATTTTACATGTTAGCTAGGCCTCCTCTAACTCTCTGAAATTAAGGGCATATTGTGGAGAAAACTGCTCGTTCTCAGAATGATAAGACCAATGTTTGTGCTATGTGCCAAGGAATGGTACACAGAGAGGCCCTTGCTTATACTTATTGCTATAACAACCAAGGTCAGCCAATTTTCGTTATTTGCCCCTTAGAGGGTCGGAAATGGAAAAAACGTAGAGGGGTCACATCTGTGGGGAGAAGTGGACAGGAAAGGTGACCCAAACCTGACCAGCTGGGGTATTCCATCCCATCTGCCCCATGCTCAGTATAAAAGCTGAGGGATCAAAGGGTCAAGGCTCTTCCTGCGATGGCCGACATCGAAAGAGAACTCTGTCTGTTCATCTGCCTTTGACCCTGATCCGTGTGTTCCTGACTCCAGAGCTGGAATTCAGTTCCCACCCATCGCTGAGTCCAGTCTGGGACTTCCCCAGTGCCTGCCGGTGATGTGACTGTCATCCTGGGAGCTTGATACGGTTTTGGTTTTTTTGGGGGGAAGGGCCATCTGTCGGTTTGGTTTCGGTGATTTCGGCTAAAACCATGACAGCAGTGGCAGAAAAGTTGCTGCTGAACCATGATTGGTCTTCACAGAGGTTTAGCTGACAAAATTGTCATGCATGTATATGGACAATTTATCCCTTAGTACACCTTTAAACATTTAAAGATAACTACCTGTTGGATGCTGGTGCAACATGAATGTCACAAGTGAATGGAGAGCTAATAGACCTTACCAGAATTTCTCTCCATCAGTGCAAAGGCAAACTAACACATTTCTCCCATTCTTCTATTCCCAATACTCTTAAAGAAAAATGATACATTTAAACGTAAGAAGCATGAAGTCATTCAAGAGTTGGGAAAAATGTGGAAAAAAACCCCCAAACCAAAAACCTCTGCAGAACAAATCTACTTTTGAAAGTCCAAGGGTTTTTAAGTAGAAAACTCTTGAGCAGTGCATCCACTTGAGTCATATACCTTCCCACTTCACTTTTTTTCACTATACATGAGCAAGTTAATAATGTTTACCAGTACCTGAAAATGCTTCTCTTGTCTGAGTTATAATTCTTAGATATGTCTTAGTTTCAGCTGAAACAGCTGTTCTATGTCTCACACACTAAAATGATCCATTTTATAACATAACATACTTTTGTTGAGTCCTTCTGTGAGTCGGTAAGAACTTCTCAGGGATCCAGACTTCTGTCGCGTTATTCATATTAGCACATCAGAAAATCACTGCAACCTACTTAGGCTGTACTTAGTAAGGGCTTCTTGGGGATCAACATCAGCTGTACATAGCAGATGGTCTTAGCACTTCACCAAATTATCAGCAATCCTCCTCGTCCTGGCAGTTTTCTTGATGTCATTGTTTAGGCTGGGCTGGCCACTAAATGAACAACAGATGCTCTCTTTAACCTCTCTTTCCCTTCCCAGAGGAGAAGGGTGAGAGAATAAGAGAGAGAGAAACTTATGGGTTGAAAAGAAACTAGTCTCCTTTAACAATAAAAATAAAAGATAAGAAAATAAATAAGAAAATAATGAAATATCTACAATACATACAAAACCAATATCAAGCTCCCAGATTGATGATCATGTCATCATAGGCACTGGGAAAGTCTCAGACTGGACTCAGTGATGAATGAGAACTGGATTCTGGAACTGGATTCAGGAATGCATGGATTGGGGTCAAAAGCAAGATGAACAGACAGAGTCCTCGGATGCTAGCAATTAAAGAAAGAGGGCTGACCCTTTGATCCCTCAGCTTTTATACTGAACATGATGCAGATGGGATGGGATACCCCACTGGTCAGTTTTGGGTCATCTGTCCTGTCCACTCCTCCCCACAGGTGAGACCGCTCTGTGGTCTTCCACTTACGACCCTCCAATGGGGTGTATAACAAAAGTGACTGACCTTGGTTGTTATAGCAATAAGTATAACAAGAGCCTTTCCGCATACTATTCCTTGGCATTAATTATAAACATCAGACATGATCTGCTAGAAGTGGACACTATCTGAAAAATATGCCATTAATTTCAGTCAATGCAGTTGGTTAAAAGAGACTTAACTGAAAAGTAAAATTACTGAAAACAAAATTGGTTCTGTTTTACCTCAAACCAGGACACTTGATGAGATTTGAAACTATGCGTACCTGTGAACAATCAATGGACTTGCTTTCCCCTTGCTAAAGTGGAAAAATATCATATTTCAGCATGTCCAGACTTCTGGCTTAACTCTACATATGTTTACAGATAGTGCCCAAATGGATTTTGTAATTAAATGCATATATATGATTATCTGAAACCCATTAACTGATGGGACATAGTTCTGTTTTTCTATAGTTCATATAAAATTCTGAGTGAGCTAGGAGCAAGAGTTACCTAAGTATATAATGAAATAATCTATGAAAGAACACATCAGCTTCTGACAATGTTCTTGAATCAACTCAACTAGTCCTTATTCAAATAGTATTCAAGGGTCACTTAGAAATGTACTCTCTAAAAAATATACATTTATAGCAAAAGGAGCAATCCAATCTTCATCTCTCAAGGAAAATTTAGTCCTTTGAAAACCTTTTCAGAATCCAATCTGCATTATTTGAGCTTCATTTTGGAAGAGTTATATACTCTAAATATTTACTGAGTTGTAATTTCCTAGCACCCTTCAAAAGCTTGTTCTATGTATGAGGAACACTGTGGTCATGAATATTAAACTATAATTAATATCAACATGTTTAAAGAAAAGGATATGCTGACAAACAGGAACATAGTTCTCATATGATTGTACTAGAGAGTTAATATATGCACTCTTGAAATCTTCAAAATGTTGTCAATGTATGAAAAGTTTCTGTATTTTTTCTGTGTATAGCGTACAAAATATTAAGGCTATTTCTAATTTTTATATGCCCAGCTCTTTTAAAAATTAGCTGAAAGCACAGCCTTCTATTTGAATGTTCACATTGCTGAGATTCATCATGTTTGTATTTAGAATGAGTATTTCCTCCCTCCTTCACTGAGGGGTTCAGCATTTGATCCTGGTCCAGTGCTGCCAAAATAAAGTAAGTCTTAGAAGCACTTCCACAAAGTCAATATTTTATTTTTTTATTTGGTGTATCAAAGGTTGTCCATGTTTCACACTGTCAAATGAAATATAACATCCTAACGCATACTTGCTCTTTGTATTTTGAGAAAAGATTTGAGGTCAGTACATTAAAGGATTTCCTAGTTGCATCCTGATTCTAAGTCACCGTGAAGTGTTTGATCTTTGATACTGGTAATTTTACAGAATTTCTGTAACGGCAGCTGTTTGTACAATATTTGCTGATAGAATGATGAATAATACAGGGAGCCAGATCTGTAAGTGTTCAACTTCAAAATACTTCTAGTTTTTATTATTATAGTTTGGTAGATAGTACAGCAACCAAATGAGCAAAAATGCAATGCAAACAGAATGTGTATGCTTGTTGCAAACTTAAGGATTCAAGGTCGCTTTTTTTCAGCTAGTACTAGCTGGCTTTACTCAGACTTCTGCCTTACAGGGGTGTTGTTCAAATTCTGGGAATACTCAAGAGCTCTCACCAGTATGGTCTGATGGTGCTTAATAAATTAATATATATTTAAATCTCATAGCACATGAATTTACTGTGAGCTGTCTCTCTGCCTGTTGTTTTTTCAAACTAGATGTCAGATATAAATGTGTATGATAGACAATGAACAAGATACTGATGCTTTAAATACTGAAAAGCACTGCCATATGAACAAAGCCTTCAGGAAAACCATCACTGAGTTTGTCAAAGAGTTGGTTTTGTTGCCAAGATACCTACTCCAGCTTCACTATTACTGAGAATTATACTGTCAAAGCAAGGGAAAATTCACATTGTTTGAAATGTCAAGGAAAACACTTTTTCACCAGACAGTTTATGCTTGGATAAAACTTTAGTAAATAAAACTCTTCACTGACTTCTGGTTGTTAGCTTCTGTATATATAGTCAATGCTAGAACCTGTGAGAAGATACGAAAATGTCTAATTTTTTTCCCACTGGGAATACTTACTTTACAACGTTCTTAAAGGATGCTGTTCTAAATACTTGCAAAAATCTCTAAGCAAGTGTACTGGCCAGTTCACTGTCTTCTTCAGCCCTAAGGGTCACTATAGCTTAAGTCCACTCTTTTTGAGTTTTATATTTTGAGTATCCATGAGAAGTTTTTTAATAACAGTCATATTTTCCCTTTTGGATTTTGAGGAGCTCCATAAAGATGCTATTAGCTAGAGTACTTTTTGTCATTTAATATCAGCAGGGCTTTTGTTTATGTTGCCTGAAAAAAAGTGCAAAAGATATAGAAGCAGTCTGACAGTTCGGCAAGTTTTGCTGGAATTGTTTATAGACTTAACTTTGACAGAATTTATATACTAGTACGTTTATGTTCCTGACAACCTCAACATCTAGGAGATAAAGAAATTCTCTCAGCTTTGCAAGTTTTGTAAAACCAGTATTCTCATTTTTTCGCATCAATAGTTTTGCAGATGACATTCAGGTAAAAAACTTGCTTTTCAATTTATTTTTTTTTTTAGTCAACTTAAAACGCATCTAAAGCAGCCTAATATGAGTTATCATAGATCTTCTGAAACCCTGAGAGATCACTGATTCCACCAGGGTTCTCATTAAGACTTGAATTTTTAAAATGTATCTTCTTTTGGTGGTCTTTGTAACTAAGTAGTTCTGTGCACTATAAACTCCAGAAATCTTAGGGCTTGATTTAATATATTTTTGTACTAAACAAAACAGAAAGTATTTGGGGGGTTTTGGATTTCAACAAAAATGGGAAATATTAATGGTAGAGAATTGTACTGTGACATTAAACACTAACGAAGCAAATAAAAATATTTTAACAACATAGTAAATCTAAATTCTTCAAAGATGTTCTGCAATTGTGTGTGTGTGTGTGTGACTGTGAATGTTTAGCAGTTATCAGTTTGGCATGCAGTGGGCACGTGTTAAAAATTTCACTTTACTTAATAGGCAAAATTAGCTTTGTGAGCAGTGATGTAACTTATGTATGATTTTCTCTGTTAAGTGTGAAAATACAGCTGATGCCATAAGCTTGTTGAATAGATACTCTCAAAAGTTCTCCTCCTGAAAAAAAACCCCAACAAATCAACAGTGATGAATGGTCATTTTCTATGTCACTTGACAATTATAATGATCCATTTCCACATGCCCCGCAGCTGGATGTAGAAGAACCTTACTACAAATATGAGCTAATAAAAATACGATACAGGTACAAAATGTTGTTAGCTTCTCACTTCAGGAAACTCAGACAGAGAAGTAAGGCTGGTATGGAATTTCTGTCTGTAGCTTTGTTAGTGATAAACCACAATAGACTTATATTTGAGTCTTCCTCATTTATTAAATCCAAATGGACATATATATGAAATGGCCACCTTAATGCCCAAAAACGGTGGCCTACAAATGGTTGTAAACAGAAGAGACTAATGAACTTCAAGCAGCTAATATACTTTTTAACATTAAAAAAGCAAACACAAAAAACCCCACTCCCCAAACCACCAATAACCATATCCTTAAGCACCACATCTACCCATGTGTTAAATACCTCCAGCAATGGTGATTCAACCACTTCCCTGGGCAGCCTGTTCCAATGATTGGTAGCCCTTTTGGTGAAGAAATGTTTCCTAATATCCATCCTAAACCTCCCCCAGCACAACTTGATGCCATTTCTTCTTTTCCTGTGACATGTTACTTGGGACAAGAGACCAACCCTCACCTCACTGCAATCTCAGGTAGCTGGAGAGAGCAATAAGGTCTTCCCTCAGCCTCCTTGCTGTAACTAGCCTATCCAGGGTGGGTTAAGATATAGTCAATATAAATTTCAATCTATTTGAATTTCTTTGAACTTCAAAATAAAGATGTCAACCTATAAAGAATCTTTGTTTACAACTAATTGCAGATGTGGTTGGAATGTATTCTATTATCTTTCCAAAAGTAAAAGCAATAATGATAATTGCAAATTTCTCCAATACCTAGCTGATTTCTTAAGCAGAATGCTGAATTTTTAAATTTAATAATTCTCATCTACTACTATGTTTTTTGCAAGAAATGAAATAATTAATATTAAGGCTAAGTCGTCTGTATTTTTCAGTAATGATGAGAAGACAGTGAACCTTCTGTTCATAAGAAAAACGGTAAGAATATAAAATTACATCAGCAGTATTGTATATCTTTTGAAATTATATAAAAAAGGGAATAATTTCTTATATACCAAAAATGTAGCAAGCTTGTTAGGGAGAGTGGCGGAAAAAGTGAGAAAAAAGTTGTCTCAGTTAAGCACATTGCACAAAATGTGACTAAGATACTTTCTTGCCATGTTGATGTAAGAAGACAAGTGGCCTATTTCACAGCAATTTAGCTCACCTTACGTCTTGTCAAGAGTGAAAATGGAATACATCTCATTTAACTTTATCTATATAGAGGTTGAATATCTCACATATACTAAGCATATAGGCTCCTTTTATATTCAGTGGCAACAGTCATATGAGGTGAAGTATTCTCCCAGCTTCTTTCATTCTGTTGCTTCTGTTAACTAACTGTGACTAACTGAAATGCCATGGTTAAATTCCAGAAAAATAGAATTGGATAAGATGATTCCAGCCCTCAGAAACCTCTGCATCTGTGTGTTCACCAATGTTGCAATTACATTACAATCTCAAAACCTCCTACAACTCTGATACCAGATTTTTCTATTCATTCTCAACATCATTAAGATTAAAAATTATTATAGATATATTTAATGATGATACCACCACTAAAGTATTAGTAAAGACAATAGGTCAAATGTGCTGCAAAGCATAGAAGATTAATGCTGCCAGATGAAAGTTGTTTCACTGCCTGTGGTTATCATTAGCAGTCTTATGGACTTCCCAAGAGGCTGAAGTAGGATTCACTGAGCAATCCAGATTATGAGAAAAGCAGTAAGGTACCTTCCTAGAGGCATCCTCAGTTAATTAATATTTGTATGTGTAGAAGAGTAATTATGAAACTACTCTTACAATTTTGACCTACTGCAACTTTATACATGTGAATGTTTAATTACAGACATTGAAAAGTACAGTACCCTACTTCTGAGGACATTTTAGTGATTTGAATCCTTCACAAACTTCATATTTAAGACTGCACCTTTAATCCATAATACTTTACTACTTAAAGAGTTTAAGAATGAAATTAATAAAAGGTAGCCATTACAGATGGTAGAGTTCTATTAAAAAATCTTCAATGTAAAAATCCTAATGCTATCATTGTTTATGGGATTCCCTCTTTTTTTTGGACCTTGGAAGCCAAGACTCTGTCTGCTTTCACTGTAAATCTCAAAGATCTAATGATTATTTTCTGGTTGCTATGTGTATGCACTAAGTACAATTTTATATGGTAATATTTAAATATATTTATATTTATGAATAATGTTGACTTCTACAGCCCAGGATACTGTTTTATAATTCATTACATATTGAGCATACACAATATTAGTGGAATATCACATATGTAAATGTAAGGTATAATTAAATTTAAAAAAAATACATTTAAATAAAAAATGTTAGAAAAAACATTACAAAACTTAATAAAGTAGTCATTTTAATACTTTATCTCTCTACATAAGAGCTATTCTTGAAGTATGTCATATAAGGAAAACTTGAATTTCTTTCTGACTTCAATAAGAAAACAGTTTACTCCCTGAAAAGTAAATACTAATAATCCTTATAAGACAGAATCTTCTCATTGTGCAGCTGTGGTAATTTGCACATAGGATCCAGGATCCAGAAATCTGAGGAAATGAGTTGACCAGAAAAACATATTACTGAGACTATGTGCAAAGAAATCGCAAAGAAAAGCAAGCCAAGCATGAATAAGAAAAGCAAGATAATATTTTGAATTATTTCAACATTAGAGATGAAAAGCATGTCTTAAAATTTGCTGGCCCTCATTGGCAACATGGGGTAATAGTCTGAAAGAACGATACGATGAACTTCTTAACACGAACAAATGGATGGAGATATGCAAGGCCTCATAATCTGCTTAATTTCAGGAGTGAATTACAAATCAGATGCAATCACTGTCTATTATGCCTGCTAAATAACTCTTCAAGCTCTTGGTCAGTTACAGATAAAATAGTAGAATTTGCAAAGACAAAAAGTTTCATGAAATCACTGGCCAATATGAAATAATACAAATTAATGTCACAGAAAAAAAGCTAAGAATTTTTTTTGCAAAAAATGAGCGTGCTACAGCAAGTGTTGCTATTTGGTCATAGAAATAGATAAAAGATATATGAAGAAAAAAAATATTTCATAACAAAAGGGAAGGGGCACTGAATACAGAAAAAAGAAGTATGTGGCAAAGGTTCCATAACAAATCAGGTTTACCTCTGCCATTATTCAGGTTTTACCAGTCCCACTATCCACAGAGTAACTTGCTTATATGAGAATCAAATAAGAGCATCTTTGTGTATATGAAGTCGTCTTCTTTTCTTAAGTTAAATTATATTTGCCTTTTCTTACATGAGACTCTGCATGTCTAACGTAGTATTTAGTGTCCCTTTCTTTCTCAGATAAGGGGAAAAAAACAAAAGGTACTTTAATTTCTTTCAATTTTGTCTCAATTTTCTTACTGAGTTAGCACAAAGTAATATCACTTTCTCTAAAAAATATGTTTAATTTTTTCTTTCATAATTTTAGTTTTGCTGAAATTCCAGATTTTATTCTTCTTTGTACAAGATAACATTAAGACAGGTTCAGAAACAGTCCTCTTTACTCCTTGTCACTGTGGGGAAAGGAAAGTCAAACAACATGACACTGTTAAGCTTGATTTATGAAGCAGGAAAAGTGTGAGATGTTTTGTGTCAGAAAAGTTTTGCATGTGCACTGTCACACACACGCGCACACACATACATGTGCATAACAGATTCTAGTTAATTGAGACCTGCCTGAGTAACCACACCAGTAAGTCAACATGGTCCAGCCTGGAGAAACACAAGATCCAGTCCCTCCAGTGTCCATGTCAAGACCTGGGCGGAGCTTGGCACTGATTCCTCAGGACCTCTGCTTCTATAAACATTGGTAGCTGCTTGATGTTCCTCTACTCTGTAACTGAGTGGGTTTATATCCAGGTATTGGTACAGGTTGTCAGGCAGATCAATTCACAGTGATACCATGGCGTATCTTTCCTTCTGAGTAAGGTCCTGAAGCTTCTAGGATAAATCTTTAGTGAAGATGCTATAGTTCAATGAGGATGTTATAGCTATAGATCAGTGATAGTTTGAGGAATTTACGCTATAGTTCTAGAAACTGTTTTATCTTTCCAAACTGATGTCAAGATTAACAAAGGTTTTCTCACTCAGTTTTGCTGTAAGCCATTAGGCCCACACAAACTACTTTGATGAAGGTTCGTTTTCACATTATCATTTTAGTCATACCTTTGGTAGAGCTTTTGCAGAATTACCTATAAACATAGCAATATTTGTTTTAAGATTCTGCAGAAATCATGTAAATTTTATAGTTTAATCATTGACAACTTGTGGCAAGCTCATACAGGTAATCTTTACACCATTGTATCAGGACTTGAATATTTCAAGAAATATATATTTAATGTTTATACAGCTGCTATTTATTTTTTTTTATTCAGACCATATTGTCACTTGTCTTAGAGAAGAGTTATAGAAATACAGCTTCGGATTAATAGTATTTTTTGCTTCTGTTTCTACCATACTGAAGTTCAGATACTTCACACTGATACCGCTACCAACAATTCAAAAAAGGAAAAAAAATGAAAACTAAAAGAATTCTTTCTTCCTCTGGGATATAAATCTTACAGAAATTGTGAGTGTCCTCATGGATATTACTGAGAAAATAAAATACATTTTAAAACAACTTTTTAGTTCTCTATACATTTTTACAATTTTTTATCCATAAGGATGGAAATAATGAGCCAACAAAAAAACTCAGTAGTTCCCTCAGAGCAGTTGTCTCTTTGACCAGAATAAATACTTCATTGAGACAATATCTAAATTGAGACTTTATTTAACAAGGGAAATAAAAAAATAACCAAACCTCACCAACACACAGCTTAATTATTCAGGACAGAAGGAATGGGACTCAGCTCACTTAAAATCAGACATCTATATCTGAGCTAGCCTCTCTGGGCAGGATTCAATTGCCTTAACATAAATATTTAATGTCATTTTTAACTCTCTGCAATATTTCCCCTGGTTTCCACCACGACTTCAGCTGATCTCACTTTTAAGAACCATACCCACCACCCCCATAGAGGCATTTCAGGTGTCCCAAGCATCTATACTGGCAATGGACTCCAAAGTTTAAGAAGCATCCTGACCCCTATTTTATTTTTATAGCTACTGGAAAACAATGTTCATTTTAGAGGGCTAATTCTTCTCATTTATTTAGATGTGTGTTTGAGGAGGATAGGGATAAGGGTGACTATTTTTCTTCACTGATTATAAGTCTAGACAGCTACCCCACATGCAAATGTTCACTCAGGTAGGATTCAACCTGATACCAAGATTCCTAGATTTAGGTATCTATGTGCAAATCAAGCCTCTAAACTTCCATTATACTTAACAGAGATTTAATCAAGATAATAAACAAACTAGAGAGGGACTCTATTTATAATCTACTAAGGGCTTCTTTTGTCTGACTGAACATAAGTGTCTAGTGCCATTTGCCTGGCCTCCAACTATCAGTCCAGCTCTCTTCTGTGTCCTGTGCTATATTCAACTTCTCCATGAAAATATCTAGTGTGTGTCATATAAAACCAGCATCCACACTAAGACAACTGAGTTGAGTCAAAGTCAATTTTTGGAGTTCTCTCTTCAACTGTGTGATGGTACCTACCTAGCTGGTATTGTTCTTTGGTTTTGTCGTGGTTTGGGCTCAGACGGCAACAAAGAACCACGTGGCAGCCGCTCGCACAGATGGGAGCCCCCGCCGCCGCCGCCGGAGGGGAAAATGGAAAGAAAAAGGCAACACTCGTGGGTTGAGACAAAAACAATTTAACAGAACAGCAAAGGGGGCAAGAAACAACAACAATAATAACACCGACAGAGGAATATACAACCACGAGTACGATACCGCCACTCGCCGACCGGACCCCGGGACGCCCCCGACAGCTCTGCTCCCCCGGGGGGACTTCCTGTGCCTCCCCCGACTTCCGGTCCCTCCCCTTCCCCGGCTAGCTCCGGCTACCCCCTGGGCGTGGCTCACATGGGATGGAATACCTGTATCCCTGCTAGGTCCTGGGGAGAATTAACCCTATCCCTGCCAGACCCAGGACAGGTTTACTATCAAAATAAGTTCTGTTAGGGTTTTTACCCAGAGAGGAAGTAATAGAGTTATGTATGTCTTACCCACAGAGGAAGAAGAAGCACTGAAGGACACCCTCTGTTATCTAGCAATCCAAATGACTATTTTCTTTCTGGTTCACCTTCAAAGCTTGAATCTGGAACTCTTTTGTGAACATTATCCCAAAGGCAAGACTGACAATAATGGGAAGAAAAGACTGTGCCCTGACCCAGGCATCTCTATTGCCTTGTGCTTTGGAACATTACCCTGGCAAGGCTTATGAGGATGTTCACATGAAGAGGAAATGCAAGCATACTGGAGAGCAGCACCTCGCTTTAAAATAACACATTTTTAATTCACCGTATGATATTTATTGAAAAAAATAAAATTAGTGGAGGAGGGATTTATAATGTTTCTGAGTATTTTGTTCTAGTATTCTATACACTGCATGATTTATGCAGCTGCTGGTACCCAGACATGTGGGTTCTTGTGACCAATGGCCTCTCTTTCAGTTGCTGGAGCTGACACTTTCACAAATATATGCACAGAATATAAAGGCCTATCACCCAGGACAATAATTGGAAATGGTGTTTAATTAGAAGATAGTACAGACTGCAAGGGAAAGAACCTACATAGTTGTTCCAAGGAGAAAAAAGTTTTCAAAATTTTATTTCTGTTGGGACAGAACACCTAAAATTCTTAAAAATCCATTCCTCAATCATTCATGCCCAAAAAGAAAAAGTACTTTTTATAGTAATCTCTCTACTAGAGTGATAAACACTGAAGCTGTTTCCCAGGCTACAGAACACCATCTTGATGTGACTAAGGAACAGGTTATCAAAGTCTGATAGAAGTCCCTCTGAAGTCAATGAAAAACCTTTCATCAAGTTCAATGTATTTTAGATCAATGTTTAATTAAATCAGTTACCTTTTCCAACTTAAAATAAGTTACATAACCTGAACAGTTTAAAATTTAACCTGATATGAGCTTTAAAATGTTTTGATTATAGTTGAAAAATAAAAGGATAATGCAACTTTTCCTCAGGCCAAGTGACTTGTCAGGATCTTATTTCATTTGGATATTGGGTTTTGCCGTGGCTTTCCCAAAACTTATTACAAAATGAGTGAATGATTTATTTGTTAATCCTGCCATTGAAATATCATCATTCTAAGACTAACATGGCCATTTTCTTTTTTTTTTTGCATCAAGTATATTAATGAAATATCACTGACAATGATGATAAATATCAACAGGAGAAACACAAAGCAAACATTAAGGTATTATCAGTAAGATACTGCTCCATTTAATTGTTTATATTTCATTCTCACATCCACTTGCTTTAATCCATTTGTAAAATGCTTTACAAAGAAGAAGCTCAAATGAGGTATTTAAAAATTCCACTTTACTAGTTTATGATCTTTCTTAAAACATTCAGGAAGAAATGTCTAATGTGTTTCTTTGTTGTTCAGCTCTTCTTCAGCCACAAAATGCAATACAAAATAGTGTGTTTGAATTACCTAAAAAGCAGGTGCAAAATTATGAAGAAGAAAAGCAGAAGTAGAATAGAAGGTAGTATTTGTTAGGAAAAAAAAGGGAAGGGAAAAGAAGGCAAGGCAAGGCAAGGGAAAAAACCTTGTTTTACTTTACTGCTTAAAAATAGGTCAGCAATGTTAGCAAGTGGTTTCCTGAGTGATCCAAACATCTATACTCTGTCTTCCTCTTATGGCTATGACTTGTAGATGTGGTTCATGTCTACATGCCCTGGAAGATTATCCAGGTATATATGATATCATAAAAGCCATCCTTCGACCAGTACCACTGTAGTTTTTACTTTCCTTTCTTAAGCATACATGCAAAAGAAATCCAGAATTCACTTCTACCATCTCCCAAGTAAAAACTACATCTGTCTTATCTTCAAAACAATTTCACGTCATCTTAGTTTTAGCGATAATATTAAAAGGATATGTATTACATGGGGAGAAAGCTAAGAATGAGTAATTGTAATCTAAAACCTTTTTGCAAAAATGTGTTATTACTGAGCTCTGACAAGGAATCTGAAGCTTCTAAAAGTCTATTCTTTGGTCTGTTAACATCTTTATTTGAGCATTGTTATGAAAAATAATTTGGGAGTGTTTCAAAAGCCAGGTATAGTTATTACAAGAATTTTATTATTCAAGTACCTCTAAATCAGGTTTTATTTCTTTCCTCTAGCCATCAGTGAAAAAAAATATAATTTAAACGTAGATGTTGCCCCTTCTTTTACTGTTTCCTTACTTCATCAATTGCATGGAATAATATCCCTGTTATTCTAAAACTGGGAAATGACGAATAAGGGCATTTTTAAAATGGTATTATTCTCAAATTTCACCTTAGTTTAGGTTCCTTCTTTCTGTTTGCCAGAGATGTGTTTTGCTTGTTATTGTACAATCTCCCATTTCAACCTTTTCTCCATGGGAATGAAGATTGCTCTCTAAATTCTTGGGAAATCAACACATTAATAATGATTCAGCATGAATGAATAAGAAAAAATAAGAATCTCATTCTACTGTCAAACAATAGAACAATCGCTATCTGTAATTGCAGTTTCAGATTATGTCTGGAACTTTTCACATAATTTCCTTAAAGCTACCTTAAATTATTTTCTTCCTTAATCTTTCAGGGTAGTTGAATCTCTTTGGTATTAATGCTATCCATGGAAATATCCAAACTTCTCTTTCTAACTTTATGAGTTCTGTGCTTATTATGTCTTTAAGAAGATAGGTTAAAAAATAATCTTAAATTAATTTTAAAATCTCCTCAAAATTTTCCATCTTCCTTCCATACATTTTCCGAATAATGGCATAATCTAAGTAAAAAGGCCTTAATTCTCACCAGATAACATGTGAGAGGGTTAACATGTTAAGAATTTGATATTAAAGTTTGCATGCTATTTACATTTCAAAAGGTTCTCAGACTTGTGAAAGGAAAAGACAGCCACATAGACCGAAAGCCAAGTAATATTTTTTGTCTCATGTTGCTGCAAAAACCCAGGGAGTAATTTTTTGGCCAGATGAAAGCATTTATCAAACAAGAATGACATTGTCTTTTACCTGAGGAAAAAAAGCTTAAAGATAAGGCAGTTTTTCCCATCAGTTATGATAATGCAGCAGAATTCATTAATCCACTTCACAGGATTATCATTATAAATGAATTTGCAGTATGGCAATGAGGTGTTAAAACTTTTGGATGTTCTTTTTAAGTAAGACCAGGGTTAAAAATGTGGCAAGTGTGCCTGAATCAAAAGTGATAATACATCAAACTGTGGTAATAGATCAAGCCTTACTGACAGCTGTACAATAGTTTTAACTTCCAGGTCTTGATAATCATATTGTTCATTTTCACAGCTCCCTGGCTGATAGAGTTTGAAAAGAAATGTGTAATCCACTTAGCCTAAGGTTGGCATGCATGGTCTGTGTCAAGTATTCAGATTTTTGTGCATACTGCTTCTTTACCTGAGAAACAGTGATTATATATTTGAAAGGAAAGCAGTACTAGTTTCTTCCCAAATTCAATCTTGCACATGGATAACATTCACAGAAAAAATGTGATTTCTTGTTTCAGAATTATGTCACTCAATAGCTGTTTGTTGGTGGGTTTTTTTCTATTTTTATATTAGTATTTTTTAGTCATTCAAATAAAACTGAGAAGTATGTATTAGTGATGACAAAGTGAGATCAAAAGCCAGGAATTCTTTACTACCTGTCTTTCCTCAGCTTTTGCCTTTATCTCTCTCCTTTATCTTTAAAAGAAATTTCTTTAGGAGTAGAGTTTTCTAATAAGTAGACATATTTTGAAACATGTATTGGTTTCTTCTACTCCTTAGTAGGGTTTTCTTGTTCCTGCTTAACACTTGCTTTGAGATAGAAGTGTAAGTAACTCCCTAGTACGTAAGGTTCTGTTACTGAGAGACAGAGAGGAAGAGACACAAAGAGAGAGAGCTCACCATCTCTCTAATGCCCTAAACCATCTATTGCTTTCCAATCCTCTCAGGAAATCCATGTTGCTCAAACCAGAACAGAGAAAAGACAGTATTTAGGTCTATATTTCCATTTTTCTAGTGCTATGCTTGCACAACACAGTGGACAACATAAAAAACAAGCCGCATCAAACCCAGAAACCTCTGTGTGGGAATTTCTTTTCTTAGAATTTGTCAGTTTCCATGAAATCTAATAAAATTCTTATCTTCATTGGAAATGAGTATCTTAACTGTCTATTTCCTTCCTTTTCTGCTTTGTCTCCAACTAAGATTTGATTGATTGATTGACTTCTCATCAATCATAGTCTGTTCTACATTGAATGCTGCTTAAAACACCAATTAAAGTTCAATCAATCATGAGATATGAGGTTAAGAAATTGTTACATTTACTAATGAACTGAACCAGATTGTTATCCTTGTTATCCTTTGCACAGTTAAGCGGGAGAAGGGGTAATTTTACAGAAAGTTTACCAACCCTACATTTCTACTGCTACCAATTTCAGTTCGGTCAATGTCTTTCTCTGCAGAAATTGTTCTTTTTTGTTTCTTGTGATATGTTTGGCAATGGTTCAGCTTGATTTGACTGTTTTCAGTTAATTTTAGTGCAAGTAGGAGAGAACATGTTTGTTACCTATGTCAAAAAGGGACAGTCCAGGAAGCACAGTGACCTGGTACTGGCCAAATTTGATTTGGTGGTGGGACCAGACCTGGGGAGAAGAGCTGTTGAGATAATTGCATTTATAGGTGTTCAGGCCATTTGACTGTTAACTGAAAAACATTAGTCACCTGTAGAAAAGAAAGACATCTATGGGGAAGTAGACTGTTTCCCCAGCGTTCATGGGAAAAAAACCCCAACTCTTAATGTGCTACTTCATGTGCTTTTTTTCTAGGCAGAACTGTTCTCCTCCTGCTCTGTTTTTCAGAATCAACATCTAATAATAGGAGTACTAAGTTTTTTATATATATGATCGATGGGTTTTGTTAGCATACCTAAAGAATCTTCCTTTTCCTGTAACTGAAGTTTAGACTTGCTATCGAAGATATTTGAGCTGTTCTAACTTTGGTGTAATAGAATTAGGAACCTTGATTACATTCTTTTTTAGTTATTGTGGAACAGAGACATTTTGATAAATGACGATAGCAAGGGTCATAAGTACATTACATAGTAACGTAGCATTGAAATATTATAATAAAGAGAAAACCAGACAGCTTGATCACATCAAATTCAATCATATATCTCAGTATTCATACATCTCTCAGAAAGTGATAGTCATATCACAAAAACAGATGTTTTAATGTTCTATCACACAGCCTCTAAATGTTCCATTTATAATTCATCTTAATAGATACTAATCTAACATTTGTTAGAGTAGAAATAAGGGAAATAAGGGCAGAAAAAAATTTAAAATAGAGCATTTATGCTTTTTCTATGAGACATGACTGATTTTACAAAAAAAAATGTGAGGTTTTTGTTTTCTTTTTTTGTGTGTGTGTACGTTGAGGAATAAATATCGTCTTCCTCAATAAAAGGTATCAAAACCAGTAGAAAGTCAAAGGTGCCATAGTGTTAGTAAAAATCATGGCTGATAAAAGATTTTCCTGTAGCACAGACAAACTACGTGCTCTCCTAACGTAACGTGTGACATCTGACTCTACAAGATTAAGGTAATTAAAAACAAGTAAAAGTCCTGAAAAAGATTGTTCTGAACTTTTTTGTCTTCATGTATTACAGGATCAGCAGCCAGTTTAATGAGTTTACTGCTACTTTTCTCTGAGGCAACAGCAGCATCCGGTGGCCAACTGGCTAGGCTCAACCTAGCTGTGCTCCCTGTGGTCTGATGATGTACAATAGTCTTTTTATGTATTCTCAGCTTTTATCCAGTTGTGAAAGGAGCAGACAGGATTTAAGAAGGCAATATCTGCACCCTGCAGGTTTAGTATGTCTCTGCATAAATTCTGTATAGATTTTAGGTTTTGTTTTGAAGGAGGTAGAAGAAGTCATTTGGGACAGCTTTATGACTTTCCAGCTTGCTTCATTAAGTGTCTATTTATTGACACAAGCACAAGTGAGCAGTAGGATATTCAGAACATTGTTTGGTATACATAACCTGTGGGGCCTTCATGCTGAATAGTATATAAAGGTGTTGTACAAGATACAATCTTAATCTATTAGAGAGCTGTGGGTTTTTTTGTTTTTGTTTTTGTTTTTGTTTTTGTTTTTGTTTTTAAAACTTTACACATACAGCACCTATGGACTCTATGGACTGCATACCTTCTCTCTAATGTGCAGCTATCCATAGTATATTTTTGGAGATGTCTTGGAAAAATTGTCTTCACAAGTCAAAGACACAGCTTTTCTAGATTGTGTTTAAATCATTGGCGTAAGCAGTATGGCAATGACAGTGTGTGCATTTTATACTTATGAAAGCAGTATACTTCCACACCCAGAAGAAGGATATGGTAGGTGTGATTTCTAGTTCAAGAAAGATACAATATGAAATAAAAACTGTGTGATCATTTAGTGACAATATTGTGTATGCAGTCTTGTCTATGGACTATATTAATCATAATTTTTTGTGTAGCATTCAAAGAGTTTAGTGAAGGGCCATGAGAGTTGAGATGCCTGTGTACTCTTCTTTACTAGGCATGCATGAAATGTGGCAACTGTCATAGTGGTCAATGTAGGCAAATCACTTCAGTACTCTCAAGTGTCAGTATGTGTTCTGATATCAGTTACGTGCATGATGCTCAGTAGAACCAAGCGAAGATTTAAGCCAAAGCATTTTGCAATATTACCCTCAAAAAATAATAATATGCAAATGTAAATATACACATACAAATATACCAAATTGATGGTGAGATTTTGTCTTTTCAAGTAATAGCTATTGCCTCCTTTCTCCCTTAAAGAACTATCTTCCCATTCTTATTTATATGTTCCTCTCATTGTGTGAAGGACTTAGTAAAAATATTATGTACTAGCACCTAAAGAGTTAAGCAGTTTTTGGGAGACTTATAAGTAAGTGGTGCACTGCTGTGTGCAATTAAGATTTATAAAGGGTAGGATTAATGGGCAGCAGTCAAGGACAATAGGAGGCTGTTCTGGAAAAGAGCTAAATGGAGGAAAGAGGTAGATTCATGCTAAGGGTACTTGTTTGAAATTGGCTGAAATAATTTTGAAAAAAAAAAAGGAGTTTAAAAAGTTCTTTGTTCTTTAAAAGCATCCTTTAAATATTAAAATATTAAATACCTTGTCTTTGTGTTCTTTCATTCCCTACATTTTCATGCACTCAGCTTGATAACAAGTTTGAGAGTTTTATAGCTATTTTAATTTCTTAAAATACTTTGTGAGGATTGGTTTGTTGCATGGAGACACAGTGGATATGTAGCCCCTCCAAGACACAGAGCAGTCTGCCCACATTAAGCAGCATTTTGTTTGAATGAGCCAAATAGTAAAGATCAAGTGGTAAATTTATGGATAAACTGCAGCATACTAATGGAGAGATCAGATATATGG
Source organism: Limosa lapponica baueri (assembly GCA_002844005.1). Classification (NCBI taxonomy): domain Eukaryota; kingdom Metazoa; phylum Chordata; class Aves; order Charadriiformes; family Scolopacidae; genus Limosa; species Limosa lapponica. The sequence goes on from KZ505728.1 coordinate 661,941, forward strand.
TTTTATTCAGTTATTATGACTCTGTGTACTAAACAGTGATTGAAATGTTTCGGGTTTTTTCTCTTCAGCTTTACCTGGCTTAAGCTTTGCCATTCCAAGGTAACTAATTTTCTCCCTGCCTTGGAACTTTTCCAAGTGCATGTTACATTTCTTACATCTCAACAGTGTCAATAGAAAGAGGAAAGGAAAAGGAGCTAGAAAATTTATATAGGAACTTATACAGATGTGAAGAAAACAAGATGAGGAATGTTTTAATTATGTTCACATCATAAGATAATTTTCATAAATTTGTTGATGTTTATTTTAAAACACAAGTACTCTTACTGAAACTTCTCTAGGATAGAATTCTTCTTCTGTTTAGAGGTGTATCATTTCCAATTTAAAAATACTAATGGCCAGAATACATCCTTTCTTTCTAAGAAGCATTTCCTCTTCGTTTAATAAGCTTTTCCTTAAATAAAAAAGGTTTTCTAGAGACTTTCCAAAGGCTTTCCATAGATGAAAAGAGAGTCCATAAGTTCTTTCTGACATTGGTTTCCTCAGTGAAATGTATGAATACTGCTTTGTGTGAACACACTATTAGCTCTCTTGCATCTGTTCAAATCCACCTTTTCTGAAAATTGTTGAACAAAACCATATTCCTTTCTCAATGATAGCTACATAGTAATCAATATTCCCAGTTTTTACCATTGAGTAGTATATTACTATATAACATATATTTACATGATGAGCAAATAATTAATTCATTTGGTGTAATTTTCAACCAAATGGTCTTCTCTTTTGGAACAGAGCTTTCTATTATTTATTTATGTGTTTATTGTTAATTCAAAGCTTTTTGCTAATATTTTGGGATTTCACCTTATTTCTTTGGCTCCAATTGCCAAGACAATTTGTTCTTCTTATAAGATAGCCTGGTCATCCTATGCAACAGTGATCCTCTCCACCTTTTGTGATCAGGAAAGGATTGTCTTTAATGCCAATTCTGTTAATAGAAATATTACATTAAATCCATGTACATACAAATAACAGAAAAACCAGTCTAGTAACTTTGCCATAGTTAGGTTAAATCTGATATATTTATTTTGTCTGGAAAATCTGTTAATTAGAGAGACAAAGTTTTATGTACAACTTAGTTTCAGCCACCTTTGGTACACTCGATATTACTACATTTAAAAATTTCTTTTAGATGCAATTTAAACATTAATTTCATAGATATTCATTTCTTCTATGACATTAATGACTTTTGTCTTCAAAATTATTTTGAGCTCTCTTGTGCCACAATGCAGAAAGAATGTTGACATAAGCAGGAAGTTGAATGGACACATATCAGAAGAACTGAAGTTAAAATGAAAGTAGAGGTAGAGTTAGAAATACGGTGGAAGTATTTTTCTAGATGCCTTAAGGCTGTTTAGGTGTTATAACATCTTTACCTAATAGTCTCATAGTTATTCAATTTCATTCTCCAAAATGGGATTATCTAGCAGATTAAAATCTCAGCACATTTTCTCCTTTCTATCTTATTAATATTTATCATCCAAATAACATTTTCACTTTTTATTCATAAAAAGCAAACAAATCAAAACAGTCTGCTAATTTCCCCAGCTCATTACTACAAAGTAGTATTAACAAAGATACTTACATAGTCAAAGTGGACTCTTTAAGTTCCTTTTTTTTTTGTTTTGTTTTGGGTGGTTTTGGTTGATTTGTATTTGGTAGTGGTTTTAGGGGTTTTTTTTTTGTTTAGTTTTTTATGGTGTTTGGTTTGGGTTTTGGGTCACTTTATTTTTGTTTTTTTTAAGAGCCCATATTCTAAGGAGAAAGAAAAACTTTATCAAAATGTACAATTTTACTTTGGTAATTTTGTTTTTTTGCTTATAAGGCAAGCTATCTCAGACGTGTTTTCTTAAGGAAAAAAAAATCATTTCATCCCCAATACCTCTGTATTTAAATTTAGACTTTGATTATCTTTTGCTCAGTACTGCATGTAGTAATTTCTTTCAGTTCAAAATGGATTTGAAAGTCTACTACATCAGAATGTTAGTGTTTTATACCAACTATGCCATCAATTCTCTCTTTAAGTGACTGCAGACTGCATATAGCACAAGACACAATTCAGGCACAGTCTCTTTTTATCTTTTTAAGAACTTCATCTCAAACAATTTTTTAGACTGCTACTCAGAGATCTCAAAGTAGGGATGCTATCCCACAAATCTGCACTCTTCTAATGCAGACGACTATATTTAATTACAAAAATTGCCTCCTGAATAGCTACTCTGTCACTGGTGATCTCATTGCATATGACAGAAACAGCATAATGCTTTACATGGAAAACACAAGATTAATATTAAAAATAAAAAACCTGAGAATTTTATCTATCTTTGAATGAAATTAATAACTAGAAGTAAGAAGGAAATAAGAGATTAGCTAGCTACCTACTGGTCAAGGAACTACTTCATGGATTTTTCTCATAAATAAATAATTCTTTATATGAATGTGTCAGAAATGCATTGTCTGCATGTACTTATTTATGCAGATTAGGAGGTTGGGATTTTTTTCTTATGGTAATCTGTTAAAGTCAGCAGATCTTTTGAAGTCATTGTGTTTCACTTTAGTCGTAGGTCTTCTCTTCAATAACTATGGATATTAGCTTTACCACTGTAGACTGAGATTAAACATTTAAAAGCTGCAACAGTTCCACATACTCTGTAGTTACTTAATCTGTACTGCAAAAGATGTTGAAATCTTCAGCAGAGGTGCAGAGGGAAGACAATTTGCAGTATCAGCAGGAACACAAAATTCCTATTCATGGGAGTAGCCTATATTTCCTGCTTGACCAACTTGAAACAGCACAGACCTTTCATATCTTTGGCGTGTTTGCAAAAAGAAGTTCTGATATTTCTTACTTGTTCAACAGTAAATATAGTGTGCTGTAAAAATGGAGAATGAATATTAAGTTATAAGGAATTATTATTGCTAGCTTCACAGCTTCAGTAACCAGGATTGGTGTGTCTATGGATGAGGTCTACTATGTTATGGCAAAATACATATTGCCTAGAAAAAGAGCCTGAAGTGAAAAACTCAAAATTTAACATGTATTTATAATCATCCAAAGATATGTGATATAAACCTCTTAGTAGTTGTAATTAATCTATCTGTGAAATAGCCAAACTATGAGCGAAGCATTAGTTCTGTGCCTCATTTTCTCTCATGTTTTACCAAGTCTTTCAGACCAGTTAGAGAAAAAGTGGAACATGAAAACAGTTTTGTGTCAATTTATGAGCTATGGTAAATCATCTGTTCTGCAGAGGCACATCGTGACAGGGCGGTTCTGCAATTGCTTCCCTGAGGGGAGCACTCCTAAGGAAAGGCTGGAAGTCTCTAGTTGTTTAAATTATTTCAAGGGAATTGCTTACATAAATAAATTCTGGAATGAATAAAGGTTACTTAATCTTATTCAAAACATCCATTTTGGGGGGCTGAATTCACCGAAGCTCTGTTTTCTTCTAGTGAGTAACATTTTTCTATTTGAGCAAACTGCACTCATCTTCTCTTTAATTCTTTGTTCAGTTGAAATACTTTATTACTCAGTACAACAGTCATTAATTAAAACTAGTTCAATCTAATTGCAATAAGTGCGAACAAAATCATGTTATACAAGCTGTAATCACAAATCTACTTCTCCTGCATAGAGCAAAAGAATAAACCTAGTAAAAATTCACTTTTCCTTTTAACAATACAGGCTCAGCTGTGACCCAAGAATTTTTTGTGTGTGTGTGTGTGAAAAAAATTACAAAAATTAAATATTTATGAAGCTCCAATACATTGGGAGAGAGAATGTTAATTTATTTTTAGATTATTTTACTTAATACGTTTGTTGTGACTCTATTCTGTATGTAGGACGGTTTAATAAACTTTAATGAAAACTTAATTAAGAACTCTTTTATGCCAGTTGACATCCTCTTGTTTAAATTGGTAGATTATATTTTAAATTAGACCCCTATTCCTTACATTTCTACATGGACAAAAATGCAAGTTCAAAATAACTATTTTGTGCTAAGTTAAGCCATTTTTTGTATAATACTAAAAAGAAGAAACAAAGCCCAAACAAAACCCACAAACCCTAAGCACAATATCACAGAATATTTGAGATTGGAAGGAACTTCTGAAGATTGGCTTGTGCAACACCCCAGCTCAAAGCAGGGCCAGCTACAGCAGGATGCCAAGTACCATGTCCAGTCAGGTTCTGAATATTTCCAAGGATGAAGGCTGTGGAAAAAGCTGCCCCAGTGTTTGACCACCCTCACAAAGAAAAATATTTTATTAAAATGTGTAAACATAATTTCTTGTATTTTAGTTTGTGTCCTTTGCCTCTTATCTTTTCACTGGATACCAATGAGAAGAGTCTGGTTCTATCTTCTTAACTTCCTTCCATCAAGTATTTACACACACTCTTAAGTTTCTCCAAGCCTTCTCTTCTCCATCCGGAAAAATTCCAGTGCTCCCAGACTTTTCTCCTATGTCAGAATCTACAGTACTTTAAAATAATCAGCAAATTATTCTTTAAGGAAATTCAATGTATTATTTTACAAACAAAACAAATTTAATTTTCAGATACTTACCAACTATTTGCATTGGTGGAGCTACTAGTGCTTCAAAGAGTTCTAAGTATATCTGTCAGGAACAAATTAATATTAAAAGTCAGGTAAAAAAGTTAATCATAAATTTATTCCACAACAAGCATATTGCATATTTAGATGCATATATATGTAAAAATAAATATACTAAAGTATTAAATATAAATGTACTCAAAAATTCCTCTAGATGTATTATTCATTAGCAAAATACCCAGCTATTATTTACTAATATTTTCTTCTGGTGAATCTGAGGTTTTATCCTGCATACTCCTTATCTGAATGGAATTTGCTATAAACTATGATATCATCAAAAGGAAATTATTACCACACTGAAATCACATGAAATATGGATGAACTAAGAAATTCACCACCAGAATTTTCATTTGAAATTGGAAAATTATATTTTGCTAAATAATAAATTAAAAGGGTGAGATGTTCCAAACTATGGGAGCAATATAGCTGTTATTAGTACCATATAGTAACAAATGACAAGCTACTGATCTACTGTCTGATATAAATCAAGACAGTTCAGAAGTTTTTATTTTGCACATAAATGCAATGTCAGTTACATTATGAAATAATACTTCTGAAGTGCATGATAAAGTACATTTAATTAAAAAATCGTTGACATAAAACTTAGTTCCAAACTTTTCAAAATATTTCTAGAGTTGCCCTTGTAATGAATCTGTTGCTTAATTAAGGGAAATATTTTGCAACTGTAATTTTTCTACAACAATTATCTTCTTTGTTTCATTTTTTTATATGTTTTCCTGTTTTGATAAAGTATGTCCATTACATAAACAATGCATCTTCCCTGCTTTACAGTAAACAAAAAAAAAGTGTCCCAGTGTAATCACTGCAAAATTATTGCTATTTATTAAACCACTTAAATTATTTTCTGTAATTGCATATATCTCCTTATCGCCTTACCAGAGTTATATCTGCTGCACTCTATTGAGCAACACAAAAGAAGACAGACTGCAACACCAGATTGTCTCCCACATAAGCAGATTTTCACTTCACTGAAACTGACCCTTACTCTAGCCATGACAACCTTCTTGCCCAATCAGAATTCCTGTGCAATTAATCTTACTGCTGCTTCTTCTCTGGGAGATCTTGTAACTGACATTTCCTTGTCTTTTGTATTTTTTCAGTGATTCTTTGGACGCTTTCCCTTGTTTCTTTTTCCTTCTTGTTAGTATTCCCCACAGATTTTCTTTTCCACTTCTTCAGCACCATCATGTGGCACACTTCATTAAATAGATCCCTGTAGCTGATGCTACCAAGTATCTTCCTTCTCATTCAGCTTGCTTCCTTTTTATATATTGCCATACTTTACAGATTCAGTAGCATCTCCACATGAGCATTCTTCAGCTTCCTCAGGTATCTCATCAGGTAGCTACTCACATACAGTATGAGAATTCACCTTATGATTCATTCAGAAAAAAATCAATATTAATTTTTTCTTTATTTCTTTGCATTCTGTAATTCAAAATAAGCACTCTGAAAATCTTGGCATTTTACTTTCGGTAGTGGCTGAATTACTGTGGCTTTTATTCTCCATTCTCACCAATTGTTGTGTGAAATATCAGGAATGAATTTACATTCAGAAATGAACAACAATGCTGAGATTAATGTTCTTTTATTGTGTATACTTACAAATTCCACAGCTGGTGGAAACCCTGGGATCACCCTGCAGGGATGCAGCAGGGAAGATCCAGGCCTGGCAGATCGTCTATGCATGGTTGAAGCTTCAGTGGCTGCAAATTTCTAACATGTTTTCCTAAAGAGGGATTGTGTCTTCTCTGGCATAAGCATACAACAACTTGTCAGTAAAGTGATTTATGTATGTATCAAATACAGGCACTAAATATGAGTTATTTTATACTTATTCCATAGATCTGTGCATAGCAATATTATCTGTCTTTGCTTGTATGTTTGCCAAGCCCTCAAGCAGTGGGACATCCAGCTATGAAGATTTTGCTAGGGAACTGAGCGAATTGGTCAACATGATCTACTCCTCCTCACCATTCTGTTATATTTTGGTGCCCCATCTACCAATGTAAGCCTGAAACTAGTTTTTGGTCTATAATCATTAACTCTTGCTTACTAGTTTTTATTATTCTTTTCTTCCTTCACTAAGTATTCTCTTTGATCTGTCTGTTTATTAACAGGAAATACTCATTTTCAAAATGTCAGAATGCTCAGAACATTTAATTCCCTTTCTACAAACAGACGTTTCAAAATGAGGTCATTCTTTTTGGCAGAAAGACTGAATGTTTTGTCTTCCTCAACAAAGTTCTGTTCTCTTCCTTCTGCCCCCACATTCATCTATTTCTACTTTTTACCTTAAAATAATCTACCTTGTTGCAGTCTTCACTTTTCTTTTTTCTTTCTTTTCTTTTCTTCTTTTCTTTTCTCTTCTCTCATGCTTTCATGGGCTTTGCATTCTGCCATCTTGAATTTAAACAATTCAACCAGTGTGGAGAAAAAAATACATGTTTACAAAAAATAATGCTTTATAACTGCATGGCTTCTTACTACACATGCATGAAAAAACTCTCCACCTTGCATTTCTGTACATATGTACATAAGTATGCTTGCCTGTATGCTCCTTCCTTCCTGACTTCATTTTTGTTTTCTTCCTTCTTTCTTAAAGATTAAGGAAAGAAGTTACAAGAATTTATGTAAACATATTTTGACAATTTGGGGGGGGTTGTGGTTTTTTTCCTTTTCCTTTTTTTTTTTTCGGCATTTGTTTGTTTGTGGGTTTTTTTGTTTTGTTTTGTTTTGTTTTCACATATGACTTTCAGATTTGTTTTAAATTAACTGTCATTTAAACTAAAAAGTTAATGGTACTCTGAATCAGAAACTATATGGGAATCCAGTATGTATTTGTTAGACTTACACTGTCTTACAGTATTTTTATTTCGTTATGTCAGTTTTATTATCTTTTGCGTTGAGTACTGTCAGTCACAGCTGTGTGGACTTCTAAAAGAAACTTGAATCACTCAGAATGATTTCAAGATCAAATTTAACATAAGCTATGATGTAGTTTGTAATAAGATATATCTTATTATGCTGTAAACTGTAGGCCAACTGCTAGCATACTTCGATTCCCTGTCTTCTACTTTTAGTGCAGTATTTATAGCAACCCATATCTGTTTTTCTCCTAGTTACTGAGCAAAGCGGTAACCGACTGTTTTGGTTTGTCTGACTTTTTAGTATTTCAAAATTATTTCAAAATTATTTTATCCTCACCATTGAGCAACAAATGCATTCATATGTTCATACATTCCCTTCCAAGTGTGTTTTTACTCTCAATGCAACATATGAGTAATAGGCCTATACTATAATTTTCTCGGTAATCTATTCTATACTCATTCCACACCCATCATTCTAACTGAACTTCATTTTCATTTGGCTTGCAAGAGTGTGCATCTCCTTTTTCACTTTTAAGAAACTTTGGATATCAAGCTATAATGTCTATTATCTTTGTCTCTAACTATAAAAGAAGCTAGCATACCCATAAAATAGTAATGTTTCATTTTTATCCACTGCTTCTCTTATTACAGATACTAAGACACTCCGATGAGAAAGAATCTTAGTATATGTAATTTAAAGTTCTGTATTTCTGAAAAAATACTCATTTATACTATTGCAAAACAAAATCTGAATTTGAGGGAAAAAACCTATAAACAATATATTAAAGGTAGCTAGAAGGTGTGTGATGAAGTACTATAGTTTTAAGTACTATTTTATTAGCCATTTTCATAATTTCCTGGAAGTACTAGAGAGGTTGTTTTGATATTCATATAGGATGTTATACTGCAAGGAACATCACTAAACTCAATGTCATATATATGCAGAAGAATGTTCAATATCCATAATACTGATTCAATTCTGATCATCATACTACTAACACAAAAGTGAGATTGTAGAGAGAGGGGAAAAAGTTCACTAGTAGCAAAAATTATTAAGAAATCTGTGAAAAATAATAAAAAAGAATTATATAGACATTACTTGGTTGAAAGACTGAGAACTACATGAGCAGGTCTGACTTTTGGTTCAGGTATTCAATCAAATTTCTTTTAAAAATAGAATGAACAATGCATAATACTTTTTTCTCTTCACTGAAACATAAAACATGGAATATAATTTCATTGACGGGCAGTGATCTACTTGAACCAATTATGGATTTTCTTTTATTATTCCTCTTCTCCAATTAGCAAAGTGTGCAACACTGGTTTTATATTTTCAGTCAGTCCTACACATATTTTTGTACAGAGTGCTATCTGTTCTCTTTACAAAGGAAAAAAAAAAAAAATTTAGTCTTAAAAAAACAAGACGGTTTACCGTTGTTGTCCAACAGTATGGTGGTTACATAGCCACATGGTTCTGTTGGTGTGGCATGTATAGTTCCACTGATCTGAACTTATGTATGCTAGCTGCTTGTAGAAATATTTCCTGCATCTGTTCATAAAACCTTCTGTAACAATCCTTTGACAACTCTTGACTTGTCCAGCTGGCTTTTAATTCAGTTCAGCAGCAAATCTCTATGTTACAATTTGATTTTCTTCACACTTTTTAGTACTGAAGAACAAAATATTCCTTTTCCTTGCCTTTGTGTTCTGCAGTTCATAAGAGAGAAAATTTATTTAAAAGTTTTAAATGATAAATTTTAGGATCAAATCAGTGCAAAAATTTCCAAAATTCTATCCCAGTAAAAATCTGAGTAAAAAGAAGATCAGCTTGGATTTTCGTTGACCTAGATGAACCTAGTATTGAGCTGCTTGCTCTAAGCTGCTTCAGAGCAGCACTATTAAGAAATGAATATTAATTATTATGAACACAGTAAGATATCATTAAAAATAGCATCCTTGAATTTAGATTTAGCACTAACCCCAGCTTTATGTATCTAAAAGACTAACTTCCAAATCTGATAAAGTTATTTAAGGATGCTTTTATTGCAAAAGAGAGAAATAGCTACTTCTAGATAATAATCTGTTCCATCTAGTATTGCTTGTCATATGACTGAAAGAATTTCTTTTTGAATATACGTATTTCTCTCCACAGATTATAATAAAATCTTTCAGTGGCTAGTTCAGACTTTGAGATTCAACTTGAAGGTACCTTATTTGAGGCAGATGAATCATACATCCTTTTAGTAGGAAAAAACAGGTAAGCAGTCAAGATGCTCAGTACTTGTGAAAATCAGTCAGCTGCTTATTTACAGATGGAAAGTTACTACTGAGCTTCTATTTTTGAAAATGCCCCAGTGTCAATTATGTAGGCCAAGATTTAGGTCAAATATTTTCATGCCTGAATTTTATACTTGCACTCCTCATTGTAGTACAGTCTCAGAGATTTTTCAAGCTAGTCACTCAGGAAGAAAACATCTATTTCTTGGGTATAGTACCTTTGCAACTTGGTGGTAAAAGGCAGGATAAAGCCCATTATCTAGCTTTACTTCTGTACACTCTAATTTGTTCAGACATAGACAAGAAACTCAATTAAATCAAAATGATTCAAAAACAAATAAGGAGGAATATTTAATGTATTATATTAATATCCAATGAGCAAAAAGTAGAATTACAGCCCTGGAATTCCAGAGAGCTAACTTTGGCCTCTTCAAAGACTTACTTGGAGGAATCGCATGGGCTAGGGCCCTAGAACGAAGGGGGTGCAAGAGAACTGTCGAATATTAAAGCAGCACTTCATCCAAGCTCAAGATCAGTGTATCCCCAGGTGCATAAATCAGGCAAAGAAGGCAGGAATCCTGCATGGATGAGCAAGGAGCTTCTGGAAAAAATAAGATGGAAGAAGGAAGTTTATGGAATGTGGAAAAAAGGACAAGACACTTGGGACGAATACAGGAACTTTGTCAGATTATGCAGGGATGCAACAAGGAAGGCTAGAACCCACTTGGAATTAAACTGGCAAGGGATGTCAAGGACAGTAAGAAGGGCTTCTTCAAGTACACCAGCAGTAAAAAGAAGACTAAGAAAAATGTGGGCCCACTGCTAAATGAGGTTGGTGCCCTGGTGATGGAGGGGTAAGAGAAGGCAGAGTTACCGAATGCTGCCTTTTCTTCAGTTATTACTGCTAAGGCCAGCCCCCAGGAATCTCAGACCCTGGAGGTAAGAGAGAGAGCCTGGAGTAAGAAAGACTCTCTGTTGATTGAAGAGGATCGGGTTAGAGATCATTTAGGCAAAACTGTCACCCACAAATCCATGGGCCCTGATGGGATGCATCTCTGAGTGCTGAGGGAGCTAGCAGATGTTATTGTGAAGTCACTTTCCATCTTCCTTGAAAAGTCATGGGGAACAGGAGAGGTGACTGAGGACTGAAAGAAAGCTAATGTCATACCAGCCTTAAAAAGGGCAAGAAGGAGGATGCAGGAAACTGCAGGCCAGTCATCCTCACCTCCATCCCTGGAAAGGTGGTGGAACAGCTCATCCTGGATGTAATCTCGAAGTATGTAGAGGAAAAGAAGGTTATTGGGAGCGGTCAACATAGATTCACCAAGGTGAAATCATGCTTGACCAATCTGAAAGCCTTCTAAGATGTAATGAATGGCTGGGTGGATGAGGGGAGAACAGTGGACATTGTCTACCTTGACTTCATCAAGGCTTTTGAGACCATCTCGCATAACATCCGCATAGATAAGCTTAAGAAGTGTGGGTTAGATGAGCGGACAGTTAGGCAGATTGAGAACTGGCTAAATGGCAGAGCTCAGGGTGTTGTGATCAGTGGCACAGAGTCTAGTTGGAGGCCTGTAACTAGCGATGTTCCCCAGAGGTCAGTACTGGGTCCGGTCTTGTTCAGCATATCCATCAACGACCTGGATGAGGGGACAGAGTATACCCTCAGCAAGTCTGTTAATGACACAAAACTGGGAGGAGTGGCTGACACACCAGAAGGCTGTGCTGCCATACGGTGAGATCTGGACAGGTTAGAGAGTTGGGTGGAGAGAAATCTAATGAAGTTCAACCAGGGCAAGTGTAGGATCCTGTACCTAGAGAGGAATAACCCCATGTCCTGGTACAGGTTAGGGGCTGACCTGCTGGAAAGCAGCTCTACAGAGAGAGACCTGGGAGTCCTGGTGGACAACAGGATGACCATGAGCCAGCAATGTGCCCTTGTGGCCAAGAAGGCCAATGGCATCCTGGGGTGCATCAGGAAGAGTGTGGCCAGCAGGTCAAGGGAGGTCATCCTCCCCCTCTACTCTGCCCCGATGAAGCCCCATCTGGAGTACTGCGTCCATTTCTGTGCTCCGCAGTTCAAGAAGGACAGCACTCTAACATCTTAAAAATAACAAACATTGAGCCCCAAGTCTTATAGAAAAAGTTTTTTACAGCTCTAGTTTAGACCTAAAAACCATAAAAAAATTAAGCTTGCAACCTACCATAATAAATAGCAACATTCTACTGACAACTTCATTGTACTTTATTGCTACTAATAAATTATTGCTTTAGCCATGACAGAAAGGAACAGAGAATTGCATAAATGGACAGACAGAGACTGTAATGCTAAGGATTTATATATCCTACTTATAGTTTTTAAGTGCAATGCAGGAAACTGTCATTCTCTAGAGACGGATTTGTTTCAAAGAAATTATGCTAGGTTTTGGGGTATAAAGAACCACAGGAAAAAGTGTTTATTACCAATATCTTTGTAATTCATATAGGGTTAAATTTTAACGGTACACACTGAGGACAGAATTTCAAATAGCGTTTGAAACTGTTTAAGGGAGCTAGTGGATGTTACACCAGAACTAAAAAGCCTACTTATGAGATGCTTTCAATACATCCAGAACTATATTTTAATATAATTTATGGGCATTCAAGGAGACATTCTTCTTATGTAATCTGAGATTATTAATCACTGTGCCCTTTGTAGCTAATACTAAAACTTTTCTCTGACCTATTTATGGATTATTGCACTGTTCTGATTTATATGTGAGGATTTTGTCAAATTAATTATACCTTGGAGATGAAAACAGTGGTCAGTTAAGGTAATACCCTTAGTATAATTTCTTTAATATCCAAATGCTTAGGATCTCAGAAGGGTGTCCTATTTTTAAAAGTTTGTACTAAGTAAAAGAAATGGACACATACTTAGAAGATAACCAGTGGGAAAGTTTGGAAAGGAAGGAGGTAATATGTAGAATGAAACAGTTTGGGACATTTCTTTAGTGTGGTTTGTTTTTCTTTTTCCCTAACATATATAGTTTGCTATATGGTTAATTATAATACTTGCAAAACAAGATTGCCATTCAAATGTTTTTGGAAAGAAGAAAAGTTTGTAAAAATATCTCTATAAAATGAAAGTGTTATATTCTTGAGTTAAGTAAGATATCCCTTGACTGTCTGGTAACCCTGAACAACTGATGTACTGGTAGTGTTACTAGACAAAGCAGCAAGGACATCTTGTGTATTGCTAAAAGTGTATTGCTACACTTTTACAATGCATAGAAATAACAATTTCAGTACAAAGTGGTGATAACACAGGCTTAGTGAGGCCCACGGCCAAGCAGGGCAGAGTTGTGAAGAGCTGGAGACTGGCACTGCTGTGGTGTCACTGGGGCAGGGATTGAGTTGAAATGGGGTCCTGGTCCGTGGGCAAGGTGGTGGAAGGCCCCGGAGGAAGCTGGGCAGGGCCAGTGAGGCCTGCAGAGGCCTGACAAAAATATTCTAGGTCATTAAAGCTGAGAAACACTCTCTGGAATTGCCTAATTATTTCTGCTTGTCAGAATCAAGACTACAGGGACTGTATTGCTCAACTGGGCATCTCCAATTGATGTCTGTACAGCTGTGAATAATTCAGACAAACACTGTCAAATGGTGCTGCTGAAACAAACAGCCCAACCTAGAAGAAAACAAGAGTTAGTATGATCTTTTGAAACTCTCACTGACAACATTACAAGAGTGAGAGGAAAAGCCTACTGTGGAAAAAAGAATGAATACAGAAAGGGAGAAAGGGAGGGAGAGAAAAGAGGGAGAGTAGGAAAAGTAAAAACCAGCACAAAGCCAATGTTTTATTGACACTAGATTAACATATGCTTTGACATGAGAAGATTTCAAGAATCACCATATTAACAAATTGAGTGTACACTTTCTTTTCTCAACTCCAGTGAATGGCTTTCAGTTGTAATGAACTTAAACTAGGTGTCACCTACAGTCCCCTGTGCTTCTATATGCTGCTTTGAAATCCACTCAAAGGTTTACATTAGCCATTAGAAGTGCAGACACTTAGAGGATTTGTGCTTGAGCAAATACATCTTTGTTTATTTAAAAGACTCATCTGTATGGGTAGCTGCCTTTGGCTCCTTATCTCTGAGCCCAGGTTTGAACACTCCTTTATGTTCACAACAGCAACATGTCTTCTCTGCTCTTTTTGATAATTCTTTGTAGAATCTTATCAGTCTTTAGCCACAGAATGAAGATGAGTGAAAATTTATCAATAATTAACTGCAGAACTACCAATGAAAACACATGCATTCATTGTTGTTATATCACTGTTTCTGAATCACACTTTCACCTTTCTTAATGATACATTCTGTTATATTGTCACTAGATTAATTCAAGTTATTGTATATAAATACATATGCATGTCAGAGAGTCTTGCAATAGCTTCTGCTGAGTTACTATACCTTTTTGCTAAATACTTTTAGTCTTAAAAATAAATCCCATCAAAGAATAAGCAAATGCATACTGAACAGTTGATGAACATCTTACTTGTGGACCTTGGATTTTAGGCTTTTTAATAGTTCATAGTTTCTGAGGAGCTGATATATTAAAGTCTCATCTTCTCCCTTGATTCCAGGTCCAAAAGTCAGCCTTTTTATGCAAAACATTTATTATTAAAAAAAACCACAACCAAACAAAACCAAAACCAAACAAAAGAAAAACAACAACAAAAAAAAATAAAGCAAGAAAAAAAAATGGAGACAAAAATAAATAGAAAGCTGACAGGAGAGGAAATAATATCAGGCTACTACAACAAACTTTTTTTTTGCTTGTTTGTTTTCAGAAGTATCTAGACTCTTCAAAAATTTTCCACAGAAGTATAGCTAACAATAGAAAACAAAATAAATGAAGAATTTTACAGATTTCCTTCATGTGTTGCAATACTTAAGATATAAACTATTAAACTGTGAATTAATTAGAAATAGTTGAAAACTAATGGTGCATTTTTAGCATTAATACCATAAAATTTATCAAAAATTTATTAAAAAATTATTTATCTAAGAAAGCTGTCTCCATTTTTCAATGTTCTTTTAATATCATTGTGCAGATACTTCCTGTAGAAAAATTACATTTATTTACACTTATTTTTCTCATCTAACAAGAATGAATGTTAAATATATATATATACACAAAGATACATACACACACACTTTAAAATATTCCTGAACTGTAACTATGAAGTTTGGGTATAACTAATGTTGGGCAAAGTAAATGTAATTTTTCTGAGAGTGACACATCTGCAAAAATATAAATGTCACAAATAAAACATGAAGGAGACTTCTCATCTAACAAAAATATATGTTTT
Source organism: Limosa lapponica baueri (assembly GCA_002844005.1). Taxonomy (NCBI): domain Eukaryota; kingdom Metazoa; phylum Chordata; class Aves; order Charadriiformes; family Scolopacidae; genus Limosa; species Limosa lapponica. The sequence continues at coordinate 677,132 of KZ505728.1, forward strand.
GAATTTAAGGATTGATGCCACAGATGCCTTTAAAATTCCTATTTAATAGCTAATACCACATGATTATGAAAGCCACAGTTTCTTTTTTACAGTAAGGGCATTCTGCACTATTTGATTTAGAAGTTTATTAATGGCATATACATAATAAAACAATAGCATAAGCTATGTACTTCCAATTACCTGCATTCCAAGATCAAAATCCATCTAAAAGCTTCATAAATACTCCTCTTACACACTAAATAAAAAAAAAATTAAAAACAAAAAAAAAAGAGAAAAATTTGTTTGGGTCTTTCTGCAGCCTGTATTTCTTGAATAGTATTCAATGTATATATTGTATATACATTGTATATTGTATATAATGTTGACCTCATAAAAAGAAAAGCAATAAAACTAACTATATTGTATATTGTATATAATGTTGACCTCATAAAAAGAAAAGCAATAAAACTAACAATAATAAAACTTCTGGTTGGTTGGTTGGTTTTTGTCAGGTTTTTTCTTAGTAAAATACATAAGCAGTAGCATGTAATATAATCTACTGCACAAACTTTCAGTCTGGAGAGCATTTGCTCTGGAAAACCATTGCAGATGCTCTCTGCTCTGCTCAGAAGCTTTCTTAAAATTTCCAAGTTAATGTTGCTTGCAGACAGTTCATACTACTTTCTCTTGTGCAAAAATTGTCATCTAACTGAAGTAGCTCTTGTCTGTGTTTACTCCCTGGATTTATTTATATACAAGCATTTTCAGCCATCAGTTTTCCAAGAAGCTACACCTTTCTGATATCCTCTTCATAGAAATCTTCCCTTTATTGTTTTTTCCTTCATTACATTTGTAACAGAGGAACCCTTTTAGGTATCAGCTCCTAAATTGTAGGGGTTAGGGTTTTGTTTTTTGTTTTTGGTTTTGGTTTTTTTTTTGGGGGGGTGTATTTTCCCATGAATAAATTACATTTTGGCAATATACCTGTGAAGAGACAGTCTTTGTACACTAATAAAGATATTTATTATTATTACGGGTTGCACTGGATGAATGAATAGTATTCCCAGACATGTGGCACAGTGACGTTGCATTGTGCCAAACTCAACAGAAGTTCAAATTTTTCCCTCTTAATAAATTTATATTTTTATTAAGAGAGCATACGCAGAATAAATATTTTGTACAAGCAAAGCAAGTCAAATTTTCTTTAAGTGTGTAATTGTACAATCACCTATTATTTTCTTAAAAACTATAATGGAATACAGATGATATTTTATTATAAACTCACTGGTTTTGGCTGGTATAGAGTTCACGGTGAGGGTGACAGAGCCCTGGAACAGGCTGCCCAGGGAGGTTGTGGAGTCCCCTTCTTTGGAGATTTTCAAGACCCGCCTGGATGCAGTCCTGAGTAACATGCTCTAAGCAATCCTGCTTCAGCAGGGGAGTTGGACTAGATGATCTATATGGTCCCTTCCAACTCTAAAAAAAACTCAGTGAAATTCAGTGAAATATTCTTCATAGTACCTGGTATCGTACTGTGTTTTGGATTTGTCATGAAAACAGTGTTGATAATACAGGGATGTTTTAGCTATTGCTGAGCTGTTCTTACACAGCATCAACGTCTTTTCTGCTTCTCATGTTGCTCCACCAGGAAGCAGGCTGGGGATGCACAAAAAGTTGGGAAGGGACACAGCTGGGACAGCTGACCCCAATATACCAAAGACATATGCCATACCATATGACGTCATGCTCAGCAATAAAAGGTGGCAGGAGAAGAAGGAGGAAGGGGGTTACATTCGGAGTGATGGAATTTGTCTTCCCAAGTAACTGCTACATGTGATGGAGCCCTGTTTTCCTGGTGATGGGCGAACACCTGCCTGCTGATGGGAAGTAATGAATGAATTCCTTGTTTTACTTTACTTGCGCACACAGCTTTTACTTTCCCTTTAAATTGTCTTTATCTCAATCCATGCATGTTCTCACTTTTACCCTTCCATTCTCTCTCCCACTTGGGGAGAGTGAGCAAGCAGCTGTGTGGCACTGAGCTTCCTGCTGGGATTAAACCATGAGAGCTGTTCTACACACATGAATCACAGGTAGAATATTTTAAATCCAGATGAATATTTTTTTTCAAGAGATAAATTCAAAAATGTCTGTCTTCCTTCAATCAGTGGAGAGTACCCACATGCATTGACATATATATCAAACCTGTAAGTAGGGGACCCCCAGATAAATTTATTGTGGGAAGAGTTACTGGTCTCCATCCTGATGAAACTGAGAGTAAGATAGGACTCTGTGTCACTCACTCATACTTACACACGACACTTACCTGTATTTACACATAGTTACAATTTAAGTATCTTCTCTAATTCAACATTCACTGTCAATATCCCATATATGCTGAGTAGGTCTCTGTAATGCAGGTATGAAGGGATACTACTGGATACAATAAAATCTGGTATAGAAAGAAAACAACATACCCCAGCTGCAGTGTAAAATAGCTGTTTTCTTCCCTACTTTTGATCTTTTTTCTACAATAGATATGTGTTCACATAGTAAAATGTTATTTTCTTTAAAAGTTATACTAAAGCCTGAACTGAAAAGAGTGGAATAAGACTAATATTAAATTAAATTAGAATTAAAAGGAAAAAACTTGAAATGCCTTTAGACAACTAAATGAAAGTCAGATGTTTTGGGAGTGGGTATTAATAGGTAAGTGTATTTGGTATATAGTGTATATATCTCACTGAATACAGACAGCAGCCATATTCCAAGGCACAAAGTTGTATTAAAGAAGATCTGTTACTTAAACCACTGTTCTCTGTGCATATTATACAATGTTTAAAACCATATTAATTCTGACACTTACATTGTAAATTGTACAATTCACATTCTTCCAACTTGTTGGTGTTTGTTTGGTTTTTCAGAATAAAAAAAACAAAACCAAAACAAAACAGAGTTTTCCCATTGACATTGCACCAGAAGCGTTCTTATTAGAAAAAAAGCTGAAAACTTACTGTAAGTCTGACTGAAAAAAAACCACCTTATATTATTTTCACATGCAAAGGTGTATTTAGGTCAAAGCAGTAGTTGTTTTAGGTAACAGTTCCTTCTAATATAGTGATCTCTTAAATTTTAGAACAAATTTGCAGAGAGAGAGAGTCTGAAAATCACCTCAGGATTGTTGTTGAGGATATAGCATACACGAACCATTTGCAAAATGGTTCACAAAATTACAGGATGTTTGGTTGCTAGAAGAAACTTACTCCTTATTCAGGAAATTTAAAGCATCATCATTAACCCTTTCTAACACAGTCTAACAGTGAGAATCAAGCTACAGTAATGACAATCATCTTGGTCCTCACTAGGTTATGGACTTGGGGTATCTAGAGTTCAAACACAAATTACATCAGCTGACTGCTCTTTCTGGTGTTTTGGAGAGAGCATCTTTTGTTTGGTCAGTGAAAAATAGCAACAAGTAAAAGACACAAGCCTGGAGTAGGAGTTTTATCTGTTTATGAAATGTTTCAGTGCTTAAACTTTAGTCTTGATTTTAAGATCTACTCCTAATAAAAAGGGAAATGTTATCATTTTTAATCTTAACACATACAGTGTTCTGAATATAAAGTTGAAAATATTACTTCAAGTCAGTATGGTTGCAACAATGGCAGAGTAAAAGTGAAGTAAAAAAAACCCAAAAAACAACAAAATAAGTAAATGTTAATATAGCTTTGGTAGAAAGAGGGTAACACCAAATAATTTTTGTCAATCAATCTATTCTTTGAATATTTGGGCCTTCTTGTTTAAGGTTATTTCTGTTAGAACTGCTTTTGGGGGTTTTTTTGTTAAATCTTTGAATACCATAAAAGTATTAGCCTTCACATATGAATATGATAGTCACAAAAACCCTGATCTTAAACTCCATATAGTAGATTGATCATCCCAATAGGAATTAAATAATTCTGTAAACTCAATGGGAATAATACCTCCAGAATGCTTGTGTTACAGTTTGAGAAGTGAAGATTGTGGCACAGCAGCCATTCAGAGCAGGGGTTGTGTACACTGTGTGGACAAGGAGTTTTTACAGCATTCAAAATGAAACAGGCCAAAATAGCAATCTTTACCATTGTTTTATAGTTTTCTCTGAATTCCTGACAAGAGACAAATGTTGCAGTGACAGCTGCTCCTGCTTCCTTCTACTCCCCTCGCAGCAATTGCACAACCTCTCACAGCTGCCCTGCATCTTGACATGGTACCTGCTGTACATCAGCTGCAGAGGAGGCACAGCATGTTTTCAATTTGAGCTGTCAAAAAAGGCATAAGGGAAGGGGAACAGTACTGAAAAAAACCACTCTTTTTGTTTTGTTTCTGTTTCGTCAGTCACTCTATAAAGCTATGAAAATGTTGATAGTGTGACTAGTCATGCCTATGCATCCAAATCATCCAGCTTAAATGATGAGTTTCATGGATGAATTCTTTTTATAGAGTGATATTTTTCTCAATTAATTTTATGTATTCTATTTTGATATTCAATATTCTGGCAGATCTGGTTACCTTCAGCAAGGAATGCAGCCAAGTCAATTTCACTGTCACAAACAATACTACTGTATACATTAGCTCTCTTGGTGCAGACAGGAAACTTACTTTCAAGCATTTTACATTATTTGTATATTCAGTCTAAAGTAGCCTTGGAAACAGAAACGAAAATCTCTTCTTCAATCTAGATTAACTAGCACTGCAAAATGCACTCCTGTTTGTCATTGAACTTTAAATCAAAGTGAAATATAATAGGAGATGTGAACCAGGAGTATTTTATTACATAATCATGTTTACAAATTCTGTTTTCTTTTTGGAGATGCACCATATATCTTAGTTTCAATATGATTATGTTAAGTAGAAGACTTAGATATTTGCAAATAGGTAAATATATCTGGTAATTTTTTGAATGTGGAGTGCTAGCACTCCCAAATTCACCATTATACAGATCCATTAGTTATTTCTCCTTCTTTTTGTGCCCTACTGCTGGCCTTGAATTACATTCAGAGACCCAGTGAAACCATTGAGGAGGCAGAAGTAAAAAAATAGCTCTGTTTCATAGTCTTTTCATCAGTTCAGCAGAAGAAATCATTCTGTACCCAACATAGAATAATATGGGGAATAATATGGCAATTCAAACCAGATTTTGATTGTAATTCCATCACAAGGAGGAAACCATGTCATGTTTATAATTTATTTCAAATAGATGATTACAGAAAACAGTAATCTTTTGATCATCTACCCTGTTTCGAGTTTCTTCCTCTGACTGGAGTTTCTTAAATACTGCAATATTTTGCAAAAAGCACTAAGAAGCAATCCATATCTTCCTTGTCTTCCTTTACCATTTTCTTACCAAGTTGTTTATAATAATGCTAATGATACTCACCATTAACATCACATTCCTAGTTTCCAAGAACATTATTTATGAGTTCCTATGTAAAAGAATTGGAATAATGTGAAGTATCTCCAGGGTAGTCTAATCATGAGGCTTTTGTGACTGAGTATGATTCTTCTCTGGAGAATTCCTTGTCTCTGTGAGTATCTAGAAGTATAGTAAATACTATTACATAGCAGTTTATTACAATTATGTTATCCACTAGTCTTTTCCCAAAAGGAAATAAATTGGCACACTTACCCAGTTACAATCAAAGTCTGATTATCTTGTACGGTCCAAGGGAACACCTTTATCAAATTAATAGTCTCAAGCAAGTAGTGGTGCTGTGCTGTTTTTTAATGGCAAATTCAACTCCTTCATATTTCAGATGACATTTGAAATTTCATGAATTCTGTGCTATCCCAACAGGAAGTAACAAAGCTCCATTTGAGACCTTAGTCTTGTGGGACTTGGTGCTCTGGTGGAACCTCTTGCTCACAAATTTGAGTATTTCTGTCTCACCAAGTCAATATAAAGAGTTCTATCTGCTGATTCAGTAATATTCAGCAACATATACTTTGCTAAACAGGTGGAGGAGTAGAAGAATTGGATGAACAAAAAGGCAGCTGATTCATGGAGCTTCATTTCTACTACAAATGATTTTTAATATCATGAGAGAGTGGGAAAAGGGGATCGATACAATAAGGCACAGTAGTTGTGATCCAAACATCACGGTTACTACTGCTGGAAAGAAGTTCTACAGTCATGAGTGAGGAACAATATGACAATGGAGGTGGAGGCTGTGGTTAAAAATTTGCATGTATGTGGTCATGATGAAGCTAGAAAGGTCAGGTCACTATATGCAACATTTTTTCTTCACTACTTTCTCATACTGTAGGTGATGAAACATCAAGTAGTTTCCTTGGTTTCCTTCATAAGTAATCTCTTCATTTGAAAGGGTCAAACCCAACAAATTGTGTTCTTGTGAAATTAGAAACATGAGAGAAACCGTTAAACTCTGTGATTAATCTGAGTAATCTGTCACCTGAGTACAGCAGCAAGGAAAGGATACTTTCTGATAAAGTTAGTCAGAAAATCTATTTGAAATTTGGTTTTGGGGTTTGGTGGTTTTTTCCATGTTTCTGTTTGTTTGTCTGTGTTGGTTTTTTGTTTGGTTTTTTTTTTAGGGGGAGGGTGTTGTTTTTTGTTGTTGTTTTTTTCTTAAGGACAGTTGGATTAACAAGCCAAATCTTTTCAAAGAATGATATTGCTGCCAAGGAAAACATCAGTCTCTGTTTCACGTCCAGGGTAAAAGTGGGAGAAAAATATATAACTACCACTGTCAGTAAGGTACTTTTCTAGCTTATGGGAGAGACTCTTCTCGCAAACCGAACAAAACAGTAACTTAAAAAATTGCCCTTGCAGAGCTTGGGTTTAATGTCTTCAACACTAAGCTGTTGAGGGAGGAATTGATGAGCAGGGGCACTGGAGGTGGTGCAAACGCCTTATCCTCTATTATATTAGCACCACATTCAAACTGGTGAAATAACATGTTCTTGCTACAAAGTTGAAAGGTATATGAAAAATTATGTGTGCTTTATGGTAAACCAGAGTTTCTAATTGTGAGTCTTCATTGTGAAGATTGGGGTGGGGTGGAGGGGTGGGTGGAGGCAGTGAAAATCTCAGAAATAGTAGAGACGGAGAAACTTGAAAGATATTTAAAGAGGCTAAGGCATTTTCAGTCCATCTAGGCCAAATGTAACACAACCCAGAGTCCTAAGCATGAAAGCTCTGTCAGGTTACGCACACCCCCCACATGCACACACCCCAATCAGATTTTAACCATATGAAGATTAATTTGTGAATTATGTAACATAGGGAGTGAAGCCAGAAAATATGCTTGTCTTCCTATTTGGAATTTAGAGACACAACACAAAATCCTGCAACACACATCAGGCACAAAGAAACAGATGTTTAAGCATTTTCCTACAACTAGAGCAGTGTTAAGATGTGCAAAATACTTCACATACAGGCATAAAATATGGGCACAATGTAGCAACACAACAGACCCATTGAATAAAGCTCTTACTGGCTTCTGATCCTCTGTGAAAACAATTAAAAATCCTAATAGAAATCTGAGAAAAACTGGGTTCAGTTCATTACAATATATTCATGATTGAAGAAAAAGACTAGCTGCTCTATCGAACACTCACTGTATCAGGTGTCAAGGGACATTAACCTAACAGTTCATGAGCTGATCTGAGAGGGGAGAATCTGTTTAACCATTTCTCCTTTGACTGTTCTCTTTTCTTAATCTTTAATTCATTGATATTTTTGTTGTTTCTTTTAAGTATTTTTCTATTTTACAGTTCTCTAAGCACAATATAAACACAATCATGCTTTGTAGTTACCGTGATTAATCTTTTAAGTAGAATTAGTACAACTTACTCAAAAAATACCACTCAAAATGCAAGTCTAAAGTGCTAGAGCTCATCACAGGGAAACCAATAAGGCCCTCAGCAGAAAGTAGTGATGTTACTACTATCTGTGGGCTTTGATGAAGCCAAATGAAAAGTAATTTATGCTTTTGAAGGTACTGAGCATTACCATTGTAACTTTCCTGAATCAGTCAGAAAATACACTATGTCAAAAGTCTTAGTTGCCCTGCCTTATGCAGTGTTCCTGATACTGGGATCAAGTGAGGTTTGTTGCCTTTCTTACCGCATCAACTGTGCAATCATGTTCCACCAGGCAGGAACTGTTGGGCTATAGTATGGCGAACAGCAACAGTTTTCAGGTCATCACTATATCTCTTTGCTTTGCTCCCATGTCTTCCCAACCTCATTAAGGAGCAGAATTTCAAGGAATGCAACAGAATGATTGCTTAGCAGGACAGAGAAAGAGATCTCAGATGAGACATGGAGGGAAAGAATTAATGTAGATTATCTTTAAGGCATCAGCGAAAGAAGCAGTGGATCTAAACACATACTATTAGCTTTTTTATAAAAAAACCCAATGGTGTGAAAATTGCAAATAATTTTCTAAACAATGGGTTTAACACCAACCAGCAACCAGGACCACACAGCTGCTCGCTCACTACCCCTCCTTAGTAGGGTAGAGAGAAGAGGGAGTGAAGAAGGGGAAAAGAAAAAAAAAATGCATAGGTTGAGATAAAGGCAGTTTAATAGAATAGTAACAGAAGAGGAAAATAATAATTATAATAATATTGATAATGGTAATGGTAAAAGAATATTAAAAATAAAGTGATACAACACAAGTTGCTCTCACTACCTGATGATCCATTGCCCAGTCAATCCTGAGCAGCAATCGTGGATTTCTGTCCCCCAGTCAATCCTCACTTATATACAGAGTTATGACATCTATACTATAGAGTATTCATTTGGCCAGCTTGTCCTGTCTATGCTCCCTCTCAGCTTCTATGGGAATCTGAAAAAGTTCTTGGCTACTGAAACATTATTTAGCAACAACTAAAACAATATGTGTTATCAACATTATTCTCATACTAAATCCAAAATACAGCAGCTACTAGAAAGAAAATTAACTCTATCCTAGCTGAAACCAGGACATGAGGCAGCCTAACAATTTCCTTCCAGCAGCTCCCTCCCCTGTCTATTACATTTGACAAAACTTTGGTCTGTGGCCTGTACGCAGGAGTTGATAATGTGCACTTGCAGCCCAGAAAGCCAAACACATCCTGGGCTACATCAAAAGAAGTGTGGCCTGCAGGTTGAGGGAGATGATTCCACCCCTCTACTCTGCTCTGGTGAGACCCCATCTGGAGTACTGCATCCAGTTTTGGAGCCCTCAGCACAGGAAGGACATGGACCTGTTGGAGGAGGCCCAGAGTAGGACCACAAAGATGATCAGAGGGCTATAACACCTAACCTACGCGGGCAGGCTGAGAGAGTTGGAGTTTTTCAGCCTGGAGAAGAGAAAGCTCTTGGGAGACCTTATAGCAGCTTTCCAGTGGTGGCCTACAGGAAAAACGGGGATGGACCTATTATCAGGGAGTGTAGTGATAGGACGAGGGGTAATGGTTTTAAATTGGAAGAGGGGAGATTTAGATTAGATGTCAGGAAGAAATTCTTTACTGTCAGGGTGGTTAGAGACTGGAACAGGTTGCCCGGAGAAGTTGTGGATATTCCATCCCTGGAAGTGTTGGATGGGGCTTTGAGTAACCTGATCTAGTGGGAAGTGTCTCTACCCATGGCAGGTGCACTGGAACTAGATGATTTTTAAGGTCCCTTCCAACCCAAACCATCCTATGATTCTATGATCTATTGGGATTTCAGAAGTAGCAGCTTTAAGTATAGTCAACTCAAAATGAAGGGGAGGCGGTCTGCATTAAATGAAGGTGAACTGAGAACTGAACACTGGAAGTTTATATTTGAAAGTCAGACAAATTCTGATGTTAAAGAAAAATCACACACTGTAAAATGAGAAGCCTTCTATTTTAACCTTTTTGCAGTTCTCAATCTATAATACAGCCTCCTAAGCCTTGCAATATGAAGTCTTTTAAACAAGCATTTCCTTTTTATTTATTCATGACATCATATTTGAAAAATTATTGAAAATTGATTTTCACAATGAATTCTCACAGCTTTTCTTCTTTTTTGGCATTGAAGAAATACTAGATTTTACAGTCTGTAAAATGAATAGCTATATTGAAAGAGATCAAGTCTATCTAGTCCATTTTTCTGACAAGGCCAGCAGTTGAAATCAGAAGAGTATAAGAACAAGACAGTTATACCTGTGGACATTCTGTGGTTTAGACCCAGAAGCTGTAATCCCACTATCCTGACTTTGTTTAATCCTTCTTATTAACTGACGTAACCACATTTGGCATTCAAGTATTTTATGACTTGACTTGAATTCAATTATATGTTATGTGACACCACACTATTTTTGGTTTGTTTTTTTAACCACCAACATAATAACCTTTCATGGTCCTCTAACTCTTATGCAAGAAGAAATAATCATAGAATGATAGAATAGTTTAGGTTGGAAGGGACCTTAAAGATAATGAGATAATGAACAATTTTTTTACTATTTACCTTGTTTCTGCCAGTTCTGCCAGATCTTCAAGACCCGCCTTGATGTAGTCCTGAGTAATGTGCTATAGGCAATCCTGCTTTGGCAGGGGAGTTGGACTAGATGATCTCTAGAAGGTCCCTTCCAACTCCAACAATTCTGTGATTCCGTGATTCTGTGATCATATGGAAGCCATAGTAAACATCGAAATATCCTTGTTGCCTCTATTTCATATCTTCAGTTTTACAAAATTATTTTTGAGATTAGCTGCCTTGACTAAAACATGGAATTAAAGGATGACACATGAAAACACTGAGTGGCATAGCTATTTGTCTATTACTTAAGTAGTAACTCCTGATTCTTACCTCCTTTCTCCAACAATTAATCATATGCTTTCATAAAACTATCCAGGCTATCTGTAAGATTTTTGTCTGAGGAATGTTAACTGATTTTGACCATGTCTATAGTGTTAATTGAAGTAGAACAGCATTCAAATTCCTAGATCCAAAGATAAATAATATTAAAACCTGCCACATTCACAATACTTAGAACAAGCTTGCTTTTTTCCCCCACTTTCTTTTTTCTTTTCTTTAAATAATCCAAAATAAAGTTAAAAGGTAGGTGCAGTTAGAAAGCCTTTTCTCTATATCCTTCATCTTATTTCATGGCAATTTCTTCTGATCAGCTCATTGTATCATAGTTTATTTTAGTTTTTGTTACTTTGACAATGTTGTAATGTAAGAACTCATTTGCTGTTGTAATACTGGAACTATCTTTGTTATTTATTCTGGTTTTTACATCATTTTACAGGTATGATAAACAGGTTAATTGTCAGTACAGACCACCACTCATGCTTCTTTCTATTGCAAAACTTGTCTATTGTTTCCCTTTGTTTCCTGCAATAGAGTTACTAATCCGTGAGAAGGCGATAAATTTTACTTCTAATAAATCTTGCAACAGTTTAATTCCCTAAAGTATTTTAGGAGAGCAACTCTCAAAGTCAAAAGCTTTTTTAAAATCCAAGTTCATTCTATTGATAATATCAAGCTTGTCTAAATCACTACTGAGTCCTTCAGAGCACTGAAAGATTATTAAAACATTAATTATTGATATAAAAACCAGTGTTGCTTCTTCCCATATATTCTATTCCTCCATTTATATACAAATTCTGGGTTTTAGTACACTTTAAAACAATTTTCCTTGTTTTTCCCACCAGTCTATTCCTCACATCCACACTCAAGCTTTTTGTAAAACTAATTTCCTTACTTGCCTCCTCCCTATCACCTGAAAATAAGGACAATTTTGATGACAGTTAACATACCAGTTAACAGTTAGGTAATTCCATATTTGATTTCTTTCAGAACTTTTGAGTGAAATAATTTAGTTCTATGCCTTTTATTGATGTCTTCTAAAACTATACTATTAACATGTAAGTGTGTGGTATTTTCTTAGAGTCTCCCCTATAAAGACAAAATGTGGAATAAGATTCTTCCTAAACTCTTTTGCTGTGAATGCTAATATGAATAATTCAGTTAGCTTTTCTATTATGTTTTATCTTTCCTTTACTGTTCCATTTTTGAGATGATCATCTATCACCCCTGTCAGCTCTCTGGAAAATTTTCTATTTCTGATGTGCTGGAAGGAGTTTTTAATATTAGTTTTAATGCCTATAGTAAGCTGCTCATGGAAATATTTTTTTTTGTACAGTCTTATAGCTTTACATTTTCCTTGCCAGGTTTTATGTTCCATTTACAAAAGAGAATATTGTACTTTTTATAATCTCCTTTGTTAAGTATGTAACTAATTCAACTTCTTTCTTTCTTTGTTGCCATCCTTTAAAGTCATTGTTAACTTTTACATAATTACTTTGAATGACTCTAGACTGTCTCTTGCAATTGTTCTATTTTATAAACTTGTTCTAATGAATTTCTAATGTTGTCCCTATCTGTGGTAACTGAATATATTATGAAGAGAACCCTTCTACTAAGCTTAAAGATTTTCTGAAAATAAATGCTTAAATGCTCAGCAAGCAAGAACTAGAACTACAAGAAAATTTTTGCAAACATAAAGCAGCATGGATAACAAAGTACGGTGAACTAAGCCTGTCTGAAATGGACAGCTTTTGAAAGGGGTCAGCAAATAATTCTCAACACTATTACATAAAAACACGGGAAAAAATGCACTTAAAAATGAATAACGGAGAAAAAAATAAAAATTTTTGCAGTACGGCAGATAACATCCCTCTGATAATGATCAGAGGGCTGGAGCACCTCCCCTGCGAAGACACGTTGAGAGGGCTGGGGTTGTTCAGCCTGGAGAAGAGAAGGCTCTGGCGAGACCTCGTTGCAGCCTACCAATATCTGAAAGGAGCCTACAGGAGAGCCGGAGAGAGACTCTTTGTCAGGAAGTGTAGTGACAGGACAAGGGGTAATGGTTTTAAATTGGAAGAGGGTATATTTAGATTAGATATTAGGAAGAAATTCTTTACTGTGAGGGTGGTGAGGCACTGGAACAGGTTGCCCAGGGAAGTTGTGGATGCCCCATCCCTGGAAGTGTTTAAGGCCAGGCTGGATGGGGCTTTGAGCAACCTGCTCTGTGGGAGGTGTCCCTGCCCATGGCAGGGGGGTTGGAACTAGATGATCTTTAAGGTCCCTTCCAACTCTAACCATTCTATAATTCTATGATTCTATGATAACAGTTTGCACTTGTTACAAACAACATATATTAGCTATGCTTATGGGGAAGCAGAAACACCTTGGCAGCTGGCAGCTTGGCAGTTTTTTTTTTAGAAGAGTATTCAACAAGACTGGTAAATGCATTATGAAATTTTCATTCCCATTTCTCCTTGTTAGGGGTATGTGAAATATTGCACTCATCTGAGAATTGAATTCATGTGAAACATTTCACTCATATCAAAAAGGTAAATCATAATAATGTTCGCTTGGTGCCCAAGCTAAATGCAAATTCTATTGAGAGTTTTTGCCTTTTTCAGCTCATCAAAATATTTCATGATAAATTTTACTTAGGAATAAACTATGCTAAAACCCCAATGCATGGGCTTGTGCCAAAATTAATGAAATTAATTTTTTCGTTGTCTCCTTACTAAATAATTGCAAAGATGAGCTGCTGCATTACAAAGTCTCCTTTTTTTTTTTTTTCAGATAAGACATATTTTTTAAAAATTTTGTGTTGTCCCTGTGTTCCCACTGAATTTGGGACTGGGGATAACTGTTATTTCAGAAAACCAGAATGAGCTTTGCTTCTCCTTTTATATAATTTGGACTACTGATATTATGAAAAGACATTTGTTCGCAAGTTTAGGCTGATTCAGAATGCTAGTCTTAGGCCTAAATGTAGCTTCTGTGACATTTCAGGGTAATTCCACATGTCTAAGTCCCTGGGGCCCTTTTAAAACATTGAAAAGACCTGTGGGTATAGAATACTTAAGTGATTAATTCTAGTGTGAGAGAAGTGGTTTCTTTCAGGGAACACCTGACACGAGGGTCCCTGTCTGAGTTGCTCTTTCTGTCTACTGACAATGTGAGGCCATGGAGATGATATGTTGTTTTGTTGCAGAGACTATTTTCAGAAGAGATGCTCAAGCTCATGTGATCCGTATCTAGTGGAAAGTTAGGGGTGATTTGTTTTTGGAACCAGGTAGCTTGTCAAGTCCTTTGTATCATACTGTTTCAGGGTTGAAAGTTTGTGCTTAAAATGCCCCAAAGGGAAAAGTTGTGGAAGAATTGTGACCTGAATGTGGGAGAAGTTTTTCATTCCTGTTTCATGGATGAGAAACTTGTGTTGGTTGTAAGGCTGTTAGTTTCTGTATTTTTCCCCCTCAAGTACTGTAGACAGGTTTCAGTTTGTCCTTTCCTATTTTCTCCATTACATGAAGTAAGAAAGTGAAGAATTTTTAATATATCCTGAATATCAGTGAATTGATCTGAACAAAACTCCTCTGAGGAAAGAAACTACATTATTCTTGATGATGCTGATTATTTCAGAATTTGATAGGTGAACCTAGAAATCCCAATGCAAAGTCTCTAGGTAAAGAAATAAAAAATTAAAAGTCAGTAAGTTCTAAATGAATGCTTAGCATTACTATATATTTAGTTATCCTATTATTGTGCACACAAAATATATTTAATATATGTAACTTCTTTACTGGTCATCAAATTCCCTGTCTTGGGACCAGCTTAGTAAAATCTACACAGAGTACTCTTCTTGCTTTCACTAGTTTTTGGTGCACTCTTGGGCTGAAATTCAGCATGTAATCTGTAAAATATATGTGATTTCAAAGGACTGGTGTTTCACTTCTCAGACTGTGAATACACCAGCTTTTGCCAGCTTGAGATTTGTGAAATATGTAAATCTTGAATCTGTAGACTTTTGTAGGAGTTACCTGAATAAGAATCTTGCAGGAGCATGATGTAAACCAGTAAAAGTATCTGCAGCATTAGGAATGCGTCCAAAAGTAATGTCTGTATGCTTGGAACCATAGCTACCAAGTCCAGCCATGACAGGACTCCAGGCAGGTTTGAGACTACATTGCCCCAAGTTCCCTCGACCCAGGGCCGACCTGGAGACACAGTAGCTATAAGAAGCCTCTGATTTGGACAGTAAGGTGCAAAACGGTATGTATTTAACCACTGCAGGTGAATTTAGTTTCAGCCACAAGTCAGTGAAATTTTTCTTCATATGGGCAATGTATTTAAATTACACTAAACCAAGCAACTTCCAAAATAATACAGAATGACTCTCCTGCATAAAAGTTTTTTGTGGTTTTTTTTTTGGTTTGTTTTTTGGGGTTTGTTTGTTTGTTTGTTTTTTAATTTTCCTAAATGAGTACACTGGCCTTTGAACATGCCACATATGTAAGTAGACACAGTGTTTTCAGACCAAATGTGTCAGTGAACAACTACTGCTTTGGTATTTGGAAAGCCAATTTAGAAAGAGTAATACTGCATTTGTGTTTCAGTGCTTTCCTTGATAGACATAGTTTGGGGTTTTTTTGCAGAAAAAATAGTTTAAAATTTTATTATGTTTATTTTATTCTGCGTTTTTAAACTGTGATCTTCATAGTATTAAATTTTAAATTAGTGACATGGAGGGAAGTAGAACAGGAGATTAATACTCAACTTTCTCTTGTAAAAGAGAGAAAGGTGGAGCAATAGACGTTTTCATTGCAGATCATTCTTAAAATAAAATGTACAGTACAGGAATATTAGCTAGCTTGTTGTTGCTTTTGTGAAACTTTTGTAATTATAAAAGAAACATGGTGCATTACTTGGATATTTTAAAACCATTTTTAGTAATTACATATTTATACACAGTGATTTCTGCATCCCTTAGGCTTTAATTAGTTTCTCATCTATTACTTGCAAGTTTTTAATAAGATCCTGAACTTGCTGAAGCTTCTACTGGAAATAGTTTTGTAAGTAAAAATTTTAACTTCCACACACACGCGCCCCTCCCCGAAAAGTAATAATAAGCACAAGTAGATAAACTAAGTATCTCACTTTCTTGACTGTTGTTTATTTTGCAGAATGATAATTTGGTGCTGATTTCCAGTGGGCCTAACGGTATTTTGGAATGAATCCAAGCAGCTTATTCATAGCAGTTCCACTCAGCTGCTAGCATACAATTGTTTTTCTCTAGTGGAAGTCTGCACTTTCATAGGAGAAATCCATCAATGAGATAGTATTCCTCCTATCACCTTTGCTTGAAACAGAGAAGTCAGTCAGAAATATTTATGTAATGCTCTGTTCTTGCTGGGGGAAACATAGAGGTAAAAAAATAAACATTTTCTCCTAATCTCTTCCATAGTCACGTTTGTGCTATTCATCTCATTTTTATCTCAAATTATAAAGATGTTATTTTAGGATAATTTGGTTAATTTTAGGCTTTTAAATATTCAGGTAAAAAAAGAGATAAAAGAAATAAAAAGAGAAAAAATAGGAAAAAAGGAAAAGAAAGGGAAAAAAAGGAAAAATAAAAATGAAAAAGAAAAAATAAAAATGAAAAAAAAAGAAAAAGAAAAAGAAAAAGAAAAAGAAAAAGAAAAAGAAAAAGAAAAAGAAAAAGAAAAAGAAAAAAAAGAAAAAAGAAAAAGGGGAAGTGTAATGGCAAGAGAGGAAGAGAGGCAGCAGGAGGAGAAAGAGGAAGGGGAAAGGGAAGGGGAAGGGGAAGGAAAGGAGAAAAAGGAAGGGAAAAGGGGAAGGGAAAGAAAAACTCCCCCCCAAAAGATACACATTCATGAAAAAGCTTGTAACATATATTAAAAGAAATATCTTATACCCAAATCCTACAAAAGAATCAAAATACTTGACGTCTATGGAAATTGTGCTTACTTACAAGAACAGGTATGGAAAAGGCAAAAAGCAGAAAATACAAGTTTCTAAAACAAAATTAGATCAGTTAAATTATGTGCCATTTGGAAGATAACTGCAGATTACTGAAATGGTTAAATGACTCTGTAATTCAAGTGGAAGATGTAGCTAATCTAGTTTTATCTAAGTGTAAGTGATTTTATAAATAGCCATGAGTTTAATTATGCCCATAAGATTAGAGCTAAATATTTTTCCTGCAACACTGTTTATTGAATAAATTGATTTTATTTTTTTTTAAGGTTTCTTCATCCCTTTATATCATTGATCAAAAGCTGTCTAAAAGAAGAAATGAATGTGTCCAGTTGGACCAGCATGGTAATACACATAATTGTTAAAGATGAGGTATTGTAACTAGATCTCATACTAAGATTGTGATACTTGCATACCAAGGTGCTTTTGAGTTTAAGCTAAAGCACCTGCTGAAGTTACAGATCATGGTGTTGTAAGACACTGTTTCAGCAAGAGAACTGACAGACATTTCTGCTCTTTCTCCCATCTCCAGCACTCTTTTATAAGTGACACAATTTACTGTCCCTTAACTGTCAGCAAGCATATTAATAGCATCACAAAGTAGATTACTAAAATTATATGGGTAAAACCTAATTTTTACAAAAATATATTTACCACTAACCTGAATGAATTCAGTGATTTGGTTAATGGTGGTCCATAAAAATACATACAGTAAGACCACTAAAAGAGTTAACTTGATAGAGGAGCACTGAAATTGTCCTCTGTAGGCATAAACTTCTCAGTCTGTTTTCATTGTCATCTCACTCTTCTTCCCCTCCTCTCTCTGCCCAGCATTTTTGCCTTTTCTTAAACATCTTTTCTCAGAGGCACCACCAGCTTCCCTGACGGGTTCATTTATGTCCTGTAGTGGGTCCGTTGTGGAGCTGGCAGAAACCAACTGTCTCATATGGGGCAGTCCCTGGCCTCTTCTCACAGAAGCCACCCCTACAGTAGCCCCCTACCAAAACGCAGCAGTGCCCACCCATTACAGACACTCAGTAAGTTAATGACTATAAATTTATGATCAGTAATTCTTTCAGGAAATGTTCTGCACCAACAGTTTTTTTTTAGCTGACTACCAAGAAGTAATAGACAAAGGCGTAGGTGTTTGAATCCTTAAATATCCAAGATATATAGGAAGATATTAAATCATTACACTTGATTCACCTTTGAATTAAGATTGATCCAACTTGAACAACTAAAATTTAGGCATTGAATTTCAACTACTCAGGCTCCACAGCCAACCCTAAGAGAGCCATTTGAGAGTATCTAATTACTTGACCAGTCCAAGACTTATGCCTAAGATTATCTACCTTAGCATATGGCTAGTGTTAGGACAAATAAATTCCTCCCTCCTCCCCTTATGCTAAAATATCTTTTGTAAGTTTAATTCTGTCCTCATTACAAAGCTCTTTCTTCCCTATTCTCTTAGAATTAGAAAATGTATGTGAGCCACCGTAAATAATACTTGTGCTTTTTGATCACTGTTGGCAATTAATTAATTACTACAGAAATTTACATGCAGGACCATTGGATAGTTCAGCAATAAATGCATTACTAACTGTACTGCCCCCCTCTCTTTTTACAAACGTACTATTGAAACAGAATATCTGTACGTGCTCTTGAGTGCATCGCTTATTATTATGCTTCATTAAGGGATCTCTTTTCAAAATGTAGTTATTATGGCTTTTACCTGGGATTCATGGCTGTCACTGAAGCCACCAGACTGAAATTACATTATTTTTTATCCAAATATAAATCTCTGGTAAGTTTTACTGTATTTGGATATTTTTTTCCTGGTAGCTGTAAGGTAGCAAATAACTAAAGCTCTTGCCTAATTTTATTTCAAAGCAGTGTAGTCTTTCTCTGTACTCTTTCTCTCTCATTACTAATTCTTCTGGGTATAAATTTCTTATCTTTTATTCATCAGAAATAACTTTCTCACATTTACAACTTCGTAATTGGTCTCAAAGTAATACATGCAGGTAGATTTGAAAATTAGTACTGAAACACAAGAAAGCAGTATATTTAAAAAATAATTACTATCTAGCATCTGCCTTCTCATCAATGTTTGGTCTAGTTATTTGCAGATTATTATGTATTTTGTTCATGACACATACAGTGGTACAGGGATTAAAGTTCAACATTCAAGTCAGCCAAGGGAGACATATCTTGTCAAGCAGCCTTCCTGGAAAAATAATTAATTTTAAAGAAAATAATTTATTGTGCACAGAAAGCCTACAGTCTGAATCAAAACTCATACACATTCTGTTTTCCTGTAAAGAAAAACCTGTGAAGGGAATCTCTTCGATTTGTTGGTTTTGACAATAATATGAAAACACAAATGCTGCTGAAATATCTAAAGGGTACCATGGGAGTCATGTGTAGTTTATTTCAATTCCTTTTGCAGTACATAATTAGTTCTTGTCAGAATCATTGATCAGGATTCTGGTTTAATTTCTATATCCAACTAGTTTATTGTAGATGATGCACAAGTAGAATATTATTCATTTCTAGTAATTTCAGGTTTCTTAGGATTAGGTATATTGCCTAAACTAGCTATGTAAGCTCCTTCTACAGTGAGACAAATACCTCCAGAGGCTTATTTAATTCATTTTAATTAATCACCTGAAATACCTGATACAAAACCATCTTTGTGATGACTCTTTTTTCCAGATGCACTTAGATTTACACATTATTCTCAAGTATCTGACAATGTCTGCCAAAGAGACACTATCAGGGAGCAGGTCAACTTGGGTTTATTACTATCATTTTATTTAAAAATATTTTGACTATAGCAATAAAGTTATCTCTTTTTTCCCAAAAGAACAATATTTTTAATTAAATGTTAAATAAGGGCAAGGGAGATTTAGATTAGATATTAGGAAAAATTACTTTACTGAAAGAGTGGTCA
>KZ505728.1:697224-721021 GCA_002844005.1 Limosa lapponica baueri
AAAACGAGTTTCTTCATTCCATCATCCAAAGAATTACATATATATATAGTTTGCCATATCTGGGAAGTATTTATCAAAATTCTTTTCAAGGATCACAAGGAACAGAAAGTCCCTAAGCAATTTATTGCATTATTTACCTGTCTTCACATTTAGTTTTTTCATCCCCCAGTCCCTAGCATAAATTTCTGGATCTCCAGTTGAAGCCCATTTTAATGAACCACTTTATGCAAGCAGTTAAAAATAAGTACTGTACTCTGAACTTAATACAGAGTATAGTTTTTTACTTAATGGCTTCTGGGAATGTCATTATTTCCCCCTGATGCCATTGAGGTTTATATGTAGTCAAATGGATAGCATAAAGGTTTTTCAGTGGTTTGACTAGAAAGAACACATTCCTCTCATTCTCCTTCTTAATGTAACTTGGCATTCTTCCAAATTTGATATTTTTAATTCATTATGACAAATAAAAATATTTAAAGTTAATGTCTAGCATAGATAATCAAATCAAAATCCTTCCTTTCTTCATAGCTCAAATAAATGTTTCTAGTTTGTTCAGTTTTTACCTTGACAGAAATATATTAAACATTTTACCAGGTTTATTTCTGTTAGTATTTGGCACAGTTGAATTAGTACAGTAGAGAAAAGAAAAAACACACCTGAAGAGAAGTGAATAAAAACAACTAAATTATTCTCTTGTCAATGCAAGGCAATGAAAATACAAAGTAGCAGGCACCAGCTAATAAGCCAGCTATCATACGTGATTTTTTTCAAGCCATATGTAATTCTTAAAACCCATAAAATATCCCCCAGCCCACCCCCCACCCCACTACTCCGTTTGAGTAAGTACCCGGGTAAGCAGGGCTGGGTAAGGAATGCTTTTTCTGTTCAGCTTTTTTTTTTTTTCTGTTTTAAGCTGTTTCCATACCATACAAAATCAAGACATTTCCAATAATTTTGCATGAGAACTAGCATAGTTATTGAGATACAGATTCAAGGTCTTGTATGGAAATTGGTCTGAAGAGACCAATTGGTCTGAAGAGACCAAAGCTCTAAGTAAGAGGTTGTTGGTGACTTCTAATAAGAAGTTTCCTTCAGTAGTAAACTATGACATTTTCACTGAAAATATCACTGAAACATAATAAATAAAATGAATATTAAGAATAAAAGTATTTTTTAAAAATTTTTACTTAACTGGATTTAGGCTTTTGGTTTGGTTTTGTTCAGTTGGTTCGGGTATTTTTGTTTCTAAAATAATTTGTGCCAATTTTTAATTTATTAATATTCAGTTGCTGTTTTTCTTCACATCAGTTTTCAGAAGCTGGTAGAGAAAACCACATAGGCTTCATCACAGTGAGGTACTTAATTTGGAATCTAAGTACTTACCAGAAAAAATCCCACAATTTCTTGTAATATGTGTTTAAAGTTAGGAAAAATCTGTGAACTTTTTTTTTTTCTAAAGAAAATTATTAGTCATACTCATCTGGCACTTTTTAAGAGTGTCAAAACAGATCAGGCAACCTCTAAGGCACTATGAGATGCCTGTCTTATTACAGTCTTCTGAGAGCTGAATCTGGGACAATCATAAACATTTTACCACAGTAAGAGTAGTTAATTCTAGGTCCATTCTGGAAATGGAAAAGGTTGCAAAATCAGTTACATAGTAAGTCTAAAAAAGTCTTATTCCTCCTCTTTCCCTCCTTCCCACACACATGATAACATGTTCTGAAGAAAATTTGTCACCACCAAGGAAACACGTCAGAGCGTTTCACTTATTTTAGCTGAAGAAAAATCTCTTCTAAAGAAAAACAAGCATTTTCCCAAAAGTTAGACATCTTTCACTCCTGCCATTGCCAGTTGTGGTCTTGTTCCCCAATGTGGTGGGTTTACATTGGCTGGCTACCAGATCCCCACATCCAGCCACTGCCTCACTACTCCTCCTCAACAGGATGGGATAAGTAGATGAAAAAGCCCATGGGGTGAGATAAAGGCAGGGAGATCACTTACCGATTACCATCACAGGCAAGACAGACACAACTTTGGAAAAAATAATTTAATTTATTGCCAATTAAAATACAGTTGGGTAGTGAGAAACAAAGACAAAAAACTAAAACACCTTCCTGCTACCCAAAACACTTTTTCCCGGGCTCAACTTCACTCCTTCATTGGAATGTCTCCTCTCCCTGCTTCCCAAGCAACACAGAGAGTGTTGCGGGTAGCAGGTGAGGGTCAGTTTGCAACAGTGCCTCTCTACCACTTCTTCCTTCTCACACTTTCCCCCTACTCCAGTGTAGATTCTTCCCACAGACTGCAGTCCTTCAGGATAAACATGCTCCAGTATGGGTCCTCTGCATGGACTGCAGCTCCTATCAGGAGAAGTCTGCTCCAGAGTGGGCCCTTCATAGGCTGCAGTGTGGATATTTATTCCAATGTGGTCCTCTCCATGCGCTGCAGGGAAATACCTGCTCCACTTTGGACCTTTTCATGGGCTTCAGGGGAATATCTACTCCTGGAGCACCTTCTTCCCCTTCTTCTTATCTTGGTGTTCACAGGGCTGTTTCTCATACTTTGTTTTCTCTCACTCTTCACACTGCCAGACAGCATTTTTCCTTTTCTTAAATACATTATCACAGAAGCACCACCATCTTGGCCGAGGAGCTCAGCCATGTCCTGCAGTTGGAGTTCACTGGAACCGTATGTCTGGCACAGGGCACCCCCTTGACTTTTCCCACTGAGCCCACCTATGCAGTTATCTCCATCTACCCAAAGCTTGCCATATAAATCATATACACCAAAATATTGTCAAATAATTTTATAACACACAAGAAAATACTCTCTATCTAATTGCAAACCTATACTAGAACTGTGTTCAGTGCCAGAAAATAGTGCATTTTAAAAAGCTAATCTCAGCTTTAAGTATTGATTACTCTCCATAGGGCCTAACCCCAGTCCCACAGGCACTGAAGACCACTGAAGAGAAACAGAAGAGAACCTAGCATGTTCATGTTCATATAAAAGCTCTGGAAGAATCTGTCCACTTCTGCTGAAGAGAAAGGAAATCAAATGATACATGTACAGGTGGTACACACCATTCACACATGTATAGAAGAAACTCAAGTTTGAATTGGCAAAATTAAAAGGTTATTCAGAACTTGGAAATGATAAGGCTAAATAAATTCTACTGATTCATTAGAAAAAACGAAATGACAGGATTTGTTTTTTAAACACATCTGACAAATTTAGCCATACTTATGAAGAGAATATTTTACATGATATGACATCATTAAATATCTTCTAGCAAAGGAACACAGAGATCTCATTTAATCAGTTAATCTGAAAAATATGCAGCTTCTAATTAATGTTACTGCTTATATAACTAGGTAAATAAGATCATAGAAATAACTGAAAATTTTGTATACCATTTTATTGTCATACTTCCTGCGGTGTATTTTCTTCACCTGCATCAGTCACGTCACAGACTCTTAGGTTTTTACAGCACTGGAATTTCCTTTGTATACGTCAAATCTTTATTTCAACATAAGTAACAACCCCCTGATGTTTAACGTCTAATTCTTTGCTTTTTTCAGATCTTACATTCCAGTCACCTAGCAAATACACTAGGCATTTTTGTTCTAGTGCTGAGTAAAACATATTTTCTGACATATCTAACTTGTTTTTCAAGTTTGACTATTAGTGGTCTGGACCCAATAAGTACACTACACATTGACTCAATGCTCTTCCTTAAATATTAGATCTGGCAGCTTTATCTGTTGCAAAATATAATTTCTCAAGAAAGGAAACAGGACACAAGTGCTTATGGTCTGCAAACCAAATTTCATCACTGTTAGGTAAATGCTTTACCTTCTAGAGAAGAAATTAATTGTAATTGGTTTTCTTTCAGAAGTAACACAAAATGTTATTGTAACAATTGAAGTAGAATAAGATGGACTGTGAAATCCCGATTCCAATATATTTTGCTTTTACAGATTTTTATGGGAGTTACAGATTCTTTCAGATAGAGGACTGAATTAAGCATCCAGAGCATTCTCCAAATTTAGAGGTGGTGTCAAATCTGCCTTGTGTATTACTACTGAGGAATTTATCCTCATTAAAATGGCCAATATAGTCAAGTACCCCAATAGTCAATAAAATAACTAATACATTCAAAAGAAAGTAGGGGATTATTGTTATTATTATTTGAAGATTCAATCCACCTAGCTCGTATCTAAAATAAGGAAGCTTTGGGGGCATATAAGGTCTCCCTGTTTACAATATGGAGAATTTAACCACTGTAGAATATTGTTATGCTCTATGCCAAAAATTTAGCAGATAATTACCTCAGCTGGGCAAACCAATAATAGCTTAATTACAAAACTGAAAGAAAGAAACCATTCTTTTCTTAGGTTTTGTAGGAAAGGTCTGCTGACTTAAACTCCAGATAACTTTATGGATCTGATTATTGATTAGCAAAGAAAGCAACTGTTGATTCTCCGCATAGACTTGTTATAGATAGAATTTTATGTATCTAGCATTGGCTACATTTTGAATATAAAATCCTAATTCACATCTCCATATTCCATAAGGCACTGCAAATTCACACAGAACAATGCTTTTCCATGTATCACAGAAACTATGCCCAAAGAATCATAGAGTCTTAAAATCACAAAAACATAGATTCATAGAATGGTTTGGGTTGGATAAGACCTTTAAAGGTCATGTAGTACAACCCCTCTGCAATGAGCAGGGACATCTTCAACTAGATCAGGCTGCTCAGAGCCCCATCCAACCCGACCTTGAATGTTTGCAGGGATAGGAAATTTACCATGCCTCTGGGCAACCTGTTCCAGTGTTTCACCATGCTCATCATAAAAATTTCTTCCTTATATCTGGTATGAATCTACCCTCTTTTAGTTTAAAACCATTACCCTTTGTCCTATTGCAACAGGCCCTGCTAAAAAGTTTGTCCCCGTCTTTCTGATAAGCACCCTTTGACTATTGAAAGGCTGCAATAATGTGTCCCTGGAATCTTCTGTTCTCCAGGCTAAACAACCCCAACTCTCTCAGCCTTTTCTTATAGGAGGATGATTAGAGTATTGGCTAGCACATTGTGTATAGATAAGGACTCTAGCAGACGGATGCTGACAAAGTAAAAGGTCTCTATATATCTTGAATCCATGCTCTGATTACTAACATGAGCTAAGCCTGTACCAATGCATCTTTCAGTTTTCTTCTCACTTTCACATAGATCAGTAGATAGACAGGTAGAAGTAGACAGCCAAGACATGTATGTGCAAATCCCATCTCCATTTTGCTGTCATCTGTCTTAAGCACTATCAAACTGAGTCCTGATTTCTTAGTTCTGACTGGTTTGAAGAAAAAGTTTAAAAGCAAACCCTACTTGTTCAAAAAGGAAGACTTGAAGAATATTAGAAAAGAATTCTACACTTCTTTACAGAATGAGTTGAATCATTTTCAATAGCGCGTAGCGCAGTCATAAAAATGCCTGAAAAGTGTGAACTTTCTTGTAATGTTCAGTGAGAAAAAGAGAGATACCTTCCATTAAAAAGATATTGCCATTCCAGAACATGGTTGACCATCTTTCTGAGATACAAGACATTCTGTGAAAACCTTGCTATTTCTACTGTAAAGTTTTCAAAGCTCTTGGTGCTTTTATTCATGCTCCTATTTAAAACCTCTTAATTCTTTAGTCAAGGCATGATCTGTTGGTGGATAACAGTGAAAAAGAATATATAAACACTAGCTATAATAATGATACTTTATACTTTTTTTAAACTTGGATCAATTTGGCATGCACAACTGCTATACTCTTTGGAAGAACTGAAAGTGTTGATACATTTAACTTACCCTTTTTTTTAACAGAGAACATTATTGTGCTTACTAAGGCAACATTCTCAATCGTATCTTGAAACAAAGAATAGCTGACAAAATATCAGCAAAACTAGGTAATGATAAAATTATACAAGAAAGATAATTACACCTGGCAAGATGTGAAAGGAAATACAGAATTACAAAATAACTCAGGATGAGAGGAACCACTGGAGTTCATATAGGTCTATAGGAAAAAGTGGTTAGAACAGGGTAAATGATAGTGAATTTAATGGTCCTCAAAAAAACCCCCAACATTTAATTCAGGAATGAATTAACAGGAGTGCTTAATTTGAAACATAATATAATTATTTATCTATGTCTTTTTTGAAAGACCACTCCTTATGAAAGGATTGAGTAAGTACAAAGAGAATAAGACGCAAAATTGTTCTATATAATTTTCTGAGGTCTGGAAGACCCAAAATCAAATGATCAAGAGGTGAAGAAATTCCATCTTGTAAAAAGATTATCATAAAGAAGAAAAGAGTCAATCTTTTATGTCCACTGGAAACCAACAAGAAAATCATTTAATATGCAGCACAGAAGACTGATGTGTGAGAACTCTCTTTCCCCACTTTCCCAACTGTAGAGGTAATTAAAATATTGGGATAGGCTAAGGACCAAGAACTTACATTTCATTGATGTTTTCATGTTTCACAGAGTATTTCACTGCTATTAAAAAACAAAACAAAACAAAAAACAATGATTGCCCAGGCATACTTGATTCTGGTCTACATTTATGTATGAATAAAAGTTCACTTAAGAAGTTAATGCTTCTATCAACCTATTGAACTAAGAAACAAATTATATTAATTAGGATTAAGAAATTCAGTATTGGCCTTTTATAAACATTAGTACTTATCACTAGATTCATTTCCCTGAACTTCACCTAATAGGTAATATTTTAAGATTTAGAGAATTACTTAAGATTTCTTGAGAGTACGTGGAAAAAAAATCTATCTTAAGAGGATCTAAATCAGCTTCTGGAGTGATATTTTTGTTTCCACTATCTGTTAACTGTGTGTTCTTTTTTTTTTTTGGTTTTGTTTTGGTTTTTTTTTTTTCATTTCTGAGCAGGGTTATAGCATAGAATGAATGGCAGGCAAAGTAATTCTAAAAATAGAGTTGTTCCACTTCTCAGATATTTTAAACTAATACAGTTAGAGAACATTTGGTTTTGGCTTGATCAGGGTCTTGCTCTTCAGTAGATCCATTGATAACCTGTATCCATAAAACAAGAATATGCAGCAATAGAGACATATTTTCTAGGTTTTGTTTATGCTTTAAATTAGAATAACTGTCCCGAGCTAAGTTTTAAAAAGAAATTTTGCTTTGCATCTAAGTATTTAATTCACGTCTTTACTCCAGTAAGAAAAAATTAGATTTATATCTACTCAATTGTATGTAACTACTGTTACTCTACATGTCCACTAATGTTACATATTCCTTGAAAGAACACTGTTAAAGACAGTGTTATTTTAGTTTCTGTTACTATTCTGATATGAAGCAGTTCTCTTAATCAGATGGAGCAATATCTTTAAGAAATGTTTTCATAGAATCATAGAGTAGTGGTATTTCACCGACGGCCGGGACGCCGGCGACGCGGGTCGCCCCGCGCCGCCCGGCGCGCGCCCGGCCTCCCACTTATTCTACACCTCTCATGTCTCTTCACAGCGCCAGACTAGAGTCAAGCTCAACAGGGTCTTCTTTCCCCGCTGATTCCGCCAAGCCCGTTCCCTTGGTTTTATTCCTAGTATCCTCAGTTTCCCAAGAAAACAAAAAGAGAGAATGTTCTGATTGCATATGATTACCTCCATCCATTTTCCACTTCATGGAAAGATTATTTGATACTGTTTGTTTTCTAAACATTTGTTGTAAACATAATAATGGTAGGAGCTATTAAAGAATTAATAACTGTAAATCTTATAATAAAGATAAATAAAGATCTACTGTAACTGTAGATTTTCATTCAAGTTGAGTAAAACATTCTGTAGAACTGCCAGCTACTGAACTGGTAGTTCAGTCAAGATGACTCTAGACATCCAAACTCTATATTACAATTTTGAGTCTCAGCCAATGTCCGCAAGGAAGTAATAGAAGGCAGAATTGAGACTTAAGATTAAACAACTAGATTTTACGAAGATTTTTCAACTTTAAGATGATAAGAGGGCTGGAGCACCTCTCCAACAAAGACAGGTTGCAAGCTGGGGTTGTTCAGCCTGGAGAAGAGAAGACTGAGGGGAAATGTTATAGCAACATTCCAGTGCTTTAACGTGGCCTACAGGAAGGATGGGGTGGGACTCTTTATCAGGGACTGTACTGATAGAATGAGTTATAATGGTTTTAAACCAAAAGAGTATAGAATTAGATCAGATATGACAAAGAAACTCTTTACTGTGATGGTGGTGAGGCACTGGAACAGGTTGCCGAAGAAAGCTGTGGACGGCTGTTATGGTTTGAGACAATCTATTGTCGTTTAGACAATTATTCTATCACCCGATGACCCCTCCCCACCCGGAAAGGGGAATCGGGGAACACAAAGAAACACAAGGGTTGAAATATAAATAGATTTAATAGACTAAGACTAAATAATTAACAATAATACTAAAAAACCAGTATTAATCCCAATAATGATATAAGCTATGCAAGAGTTATACTCAGCCAATTATATCAGAAGGAAGCTGTGCACTCCCAGAAGTGGGCAGCAAATGTCAGACACTGCGAGCACAATGGCTTCAGGAGGAAGGGAAGGCCTCAGGGATCTGGCACCGGGGCAAGGAGTTGTCTGGACTGCCGCCATCAAGGGAGAGAGCTACACAGCAAACTTTTCTAATTTATATTGAATGTGACATTCAAGGTATGAAATAATCCTGTTGGCCAGCCTGGGTCAAACGCCCAGGCCTTGCTCCTCCTTGTCCCTGCACCTGGCAAGGCTCAAAAACACTAACCTTGAATCCCACAGAGCCTGTCTGGCTATAAAGTAAATATTTTCACAAATTCAGACACTAGTGTCTTCTAGACGTGCAATTTTCCCCAGCATTAGAAGAAAAGTTAGTCCTGTGTCTCTCAACCCAGGACAACGGCATATCCCTGGAAGAATTCAAGGCCAGGTTGGATGGGGCTTTGAGCAATCTAGTCTAACGGTAGGTGGCCATGGCCGTAGCAGGGGTGCTGGAACCCAATGATCTTTAAGGTCCTGTCCAACTCTAACCATGCTATGATTCTATATTTTCACCCTCCTTAAGAAAATCCATACAGATCTTGCACAACTGAATTATTAAATACCTTTTAATAAAAGGTACATTATTTTGTTTGCATTTTTTTTTTATGAAACAAATTGTTTCCACATATATAAGATTATTTTTAAATTAGTGGGATAAAGAAAAACATACTCAAAATCCTGGCTATAATATCAGAGTGAAAGTTTTATTAACAGAGGACACGCCACAGCAAGCCAGACCACAGCGTCATAAGGGCTGCAATGCTACCTCTGGTAAAGCAATAGGATTTTGTAGCTTGCTTATGGAACAATGTGAGAGGAAAAAAAAAAAAGGTTTTGTTTTCTATCTGATGTGAATGACCTCTTATAGAAAGTAAAATTCCGTTGCCAGTGGTTTCAGACTGACAGTATTTTTTTCCTTTTCTTTTACACTCAAAATTTGGTCATGTACAAATACGGCTATTTGATTATGAGCAGAAAGAGAGCTAAAAATTCATTGTTAATGAAACTAGTGACTTGACAGTTGAGTCATCCAAGCTGCTACCCCTGCTGAACCCAATCAGGCCTGGGCATCTTCTGAGACCAAGTGCTCTAAGTCAGTGCAAAGCCTTTTACCAGCAATTGGAAACATGATATTTACCCAGTCATACCTTCCAATGCTATTTGATATTTATGACTAAGTAGATTTGATCCTTGCTGATAAGAAGGGAAATGTTTAGACCTAGACAGTAAGAGTATGTTTTGGGTTTTTTTCTGAATGCTGCTAGTTATAATACTTTTACTTTTATGCCTGTTGTATAAGCATCTGAAGGGCTCTCACTTTCAGTCTATCAGCTGGAATCCAGACACATTTACTACAGTTGCCTACATAAAACAAGTGTCCCAGGGTCTGTAAATACTTCCATCTTTTTTACTATTCCAGTGAAAACTGACTGATTTAAAAAGAAAAATCAACGTTTCTCCTGACTTTTGGTAGTTTTGAATCATCTAGAGTGTACAGGGCAGTGTGACAGAGACTAAATGACCTGCCCACATCTTCCAGAGCTGTCAAATGGGTGGCTTTAACAAACGCAAAATTTCACCAAAGAGGAAGAAGTAAGCAAGCAAAAAAACAGGCAAGAATTTCTTCTCTGTTCTGCAAGATACCGCTGAACAAGCAAAAAAATATATTAAATATTGGCAAACAAAACGCAATGGGAATATTTTTTATTGCAGATGTTGGGGTTTTTTGTTGTTGGCTTTTTTTTTTTTCTTTTTTTTTGGCTATAAAGTCTGTAGACAAGATTATTCATAAACAGGAGAAATGGATCTGGTATTATTTTTAGATGCATATAATTCTAGTTAAGAAACAATGTGAGACACATGGGAAATTACAAATAGCAGGAATGTATTGAACCATAAATACATACATACATATTAACTTTTTGTCATTTGCAGAAAGACCTACATGAATGTGATGGGATTCCGTTTGTTTTTCAAAGTCTTGTAGAAGAAAGCTGTAAGTCACTAGAGAAAGGAGATCAACATCTCTCCCTCTGCTGTCCCTCTTGAGGAAGTTGTGGACTGCAACGAGGTCACCCCTCAGCCTTCACTTCAAGCTGAGCAAATATGGAAGAACAACTTAGTAACTTGTAATTTGCAGGAGAATGAATGATGTAGCTCAACAATGGGAGAAAAGATAACACAATGATGTGAACAATACATTTAGGGAGTGAACAAGTAACAAAATTTTAAGGAAAATTAATGAGAAAATTGCAATAGACTCAAATAAATAGAAAAACTTGAAGTGGTATTTCATACCCAAAGTAACTGTAAATATCAAAGACTCAAAAAACCTGAAAAATATATAGAAGAAAAGATTAATACGTGGATATTGAAAAGATCAGTATGAAAAATACTACAACAGATAGAAATTAAAAATTATGACCACCACCACCTACAAGAACTATTAGTAAGTAAACTGAATATGAGTCAAATTCTAGAAAAAAATGGAGGAAAATTAAATTAGAAAACAACATTCAAATTTAAAAATACTAGAATTTTGAACAGAGACAAAGAATTAATGGTAAGCTCAAGAATAATAGACCAGGGTCAAGAACCTTTTTCAGTGCAACAAGGGATAATAAGAAAAGGAGGAAGCATAGATAAAAACATACAGGGGCACAGACCTGACCAACTAATGATGAGGGAGGCAGCGATAAGAACCAAACCTGGTAAGCCATACTGACTAATCGGGGCATGTAAGAGTGAGAGAAATTTTATTCTAGCAAGATACCTGATCGAGGATCTTGCTAATTGGGAAACCAAGGGAAATGGGGGAAACCTAAAAAAATATACTAAGACAGAGACCTGTCAAAACAAATGAAAACTAGAGTTTTCATTCCTTGTAGAATGTTTTTTGTTCCAAACTGGATTAAAATTTGATGGGTATATGTTTTCTTTTTTTTTTTTTTGTATAGTACAAATTAGCTTATTCAGAGAATACAGTACATTATGGTACTTTTTTACAATTATTTTAATGTTTCATAGAATCACAGAGTAACAAAATGATATGGGGTTGGGAGGGACCTCTGGAGATCATCTAATCCAACCCCCCTGCCAAAGCAGGTCCACCTACAGCAGGTTGCACAGGAACATGTCCAGGTGGGTTTTGAATGTCTCCAGAGAAGGAGACTTCACCACCTCCCTGAGTAGCCTGTTTCAGTGTTCTGCCACCCTCAAAGTAAAGAAGCTCCTCCTCATGTTTAGGTGGAACTTCCTATGTTCAAATTTGTGCCCGTTACATCTTGTCCTGTCACTGGGCACCAATGAAAAAAGACTGGCCCCATCCTCATGACACCCACCCTTTAAGTATTTATAAGCATTGATCAGATCCCCCCTCAGGTCTTCTCTTCTCCAGACTAAAAAGACCCAAGTCCCTGAGCCTTTCCTTGTAAGAGAGATGTTCTAGTCCCCTAATTATCTTTGTAGCCCTCTGCTGGACCCTCCCCAGCAGTTGCCTGTCCTTCTTGAGCTGGGGAGCACAGAACTGGGCACAGTACTCCAGAGGGAGCCTCACCAGGGCAAAGGGGGAGGATAACCTCTCTCAACCTGCTGGTCACACTCTTCCTGATGCACCCTGGGATGCCATTGGCCTTCTTGGCCACAAGGGCACATTGTCGGCTCATGGTCATCCTATTGTCCACCAGGACTCCCAGGTCTCTCTCTCCAGAGCTGCTTTCCAGCAGGTGAGTCCCCAACCTGTGCTGGTGCATGGGGTTATTCCTCCCCAGGTAAATGGTTCTAATGGTTTCAAATGGTTCAATTTAGCCTGTACCCATTTAATTTTAAGTCAGTACAAATCTAAACTGCATTTCAGTATTGTAGAGCATTGCCTCAGAAATGTTACGGTTCTTATCTGATATCATATTCTCTTTTAGGAGAAGGCTTACTGCCCAAACACCTGGTGCTGGTATACAGTGCATATGGACTGCAAGAAAGCAAACATGGGAAGTCATCCTGTGGGATCTCGGAGGTTTATGAAACAAAATTTGCATGAGTATACTTTAAAAAGAGAGGGGCTATGGGGGAGAGAAAAAGAAGTCAGTCTCATGTTGAAATTGTTTGAAACATGTTGGGTCAACTGGGAAAAGCTAATTATTTCATTACGTGTTGAACTATTGCCAAAAAGAATATTTATTTAACTTGAGTAATTTGTAAACTTTTAGCAATATAATGAAAGATCCAAACCCAAACAACGCTAGAAACTACACTTTCAGTTGAAAAATTATCACAGTGGCTCTAAACTAGGTTACCATTTTCTTTGGATGTAGCTTTCAGTTATGTACACCTTTCTAAGGTTGTAAATTATGCTACTAAATACATAGTTTTCACTTCTGAAGCAGGAAAGAAAATAGAAGTTTCATAGAATGAAAAAAGGTAGAAAACACATTCTACAACACACCTTTTATTCCTTCCACAACACAACTGCAAGCATACCTAAGACAGAATAGAAAAGAAAGCAGAAAAGCTGTTAATGTATTCCATGATTCTTTGCCACAATCAAAATCTTTCTTTCATAAGCAATTGCTAGCCCTTTTCACAGTAGACTATTATTTTATGGAGGCAATTACAGAAGCCCATGGAATTACTGGGACTGAAAAAAGATATGTATTCACACACAAAAACCCTAAAATACATATAAATACCAAAAATTACAGGTCAAAAATTTGAGGTGTCATTACTGTATTTTATGTAGAGAGTCATTAAATTCTGAGTTTACAAAGATATATTTTTTTTAGATAAATTAATTCCTTGCCAAATTAATAGAATGGCTTTTGATTTCCTGAACAGGGAATTCAGAAAAGGGCTTTTATGCTAAATACTTGTTTATTTTCAAACTAAATAGCTCTGATATGCAAATGTAATTCCAAAAAGTGCAAAACAGCTACCTCCACAAGAGTCCTGCATATTTATTAGCAGAATTGTGAAAAACATACAAGCAAGATTCAGATAAGTAACATCACATGACAGGTTTATATTTGTATAGTACAATCTTAAAGTCTCTTTTTGCAATTTAAATTACCTTAACTGGAATGTTAAAATTGCTTGAACTTAGTCCCTCTTTGATATAAAAGTGAATAAAGATTCATCTATGCGAGATGCTTTATGTTGACATTTTAGCTTATAGTTCAAAAGACAAAGGCCTGAAATACTTTTCCTCAAAAAGTTTTAAATAGGAGCTGCCAACCTATTTCTAGACATCAGCATGTCAACTCATTTTCTTATTCAATCTATCTCGAGAAATCACAGAGTCAGGCACAGATGAGTGCCTGTTTGAGTATCCCCTAACACTCCGGAACTTTTGCATGTCTCCACAGTGAAAATGAAGTCTTTATTGTACAGTGATAAAACTTTTTTCCTAAACCTAAAAAGGGATTTAACTGTTGGAAAAATATGTTTGATCTAATGTGAATATACAACAATAAAATAGTTATAGTCTCTGGAAGTTAAATTTCCTATTAGCTGATTTATGTTTAGCTTCTTTAGGCACAGCTTCAGATAGGAATGAACTGTCTGGCAATAAAAATATGTAATAGTAGCTGGGGTTTTTTTATCTACATCTGAATTTAATGATGCATCTTTTATCAGTTTGCATTGTATATAGGAATTCCAAGAATATTCCAGAAATATATGTAGGAATACATTTAGAATAAAGCTCTGATCACTGTAAGATTAAAAATTCAATCTTAAAATGAAAAACAAACTTTTGGTTGAGTGCTGGAAACAAACTTTTTGAAAACAAACATCTGATTTGAATCTTACTGCTATTGCCATTTATTGATTCAAGTCTAATTACATTTGAACTATTGGCATCTGACTCAGCTGTCATCTTTAGTGTATTCATATACTGATAGATGAGTGTATCCCTCTAGCTTGGAAGCATGGAAGCTAGCTACCTTGGAAAAGTTTATCAACACTTCACTCAAACATGAGTGAAAAAAAGAAAGTGTTGATTTTAAATGTTTTAATCCTTTTAGGCTCTTGGTTTAGATTCTTAGGCTGCTGCTACCAACAGCATCAATTCCAGTAACATATTGGCTAAGAAAAGCACACACAATGCAAACACACAGAGAAATCTGTGTAAGAATAACACTTAGGTTAAATTTACAAAACCCAGGGAAATCACAGGAGAAAAGTATTTCAGTAGGAATTGAAATGTTGAAGCACCTGTAGGCTAAAACATGCTTTCCATTGACTGTAATTACAATAATCAACATAAAACACTTGAGATACGCATTACTGGATTTTTCTTTTTTGGCTTTGACAATAATTCTTAAAAATATTACCATTCTGTCCTCAATGCTAAAATAACTCCTCTGGTTCAAGTTATGCTGCAATTAATTATGTCTCAGGTTGGCTTATACTATGCCTGTGCAGTTCTCCAGTCTACACATAACTATTCTTCTGCATATTGATTTCTGATTTCCTCAATAGAAGGAGGAGGAATATATTATACATTAGTCCACTTGTCTAGGAAATATGGGCCAGCCTGAAGGCAAATGAAATCAGGGACAGCGAGAAGGATGATAGCTACTATTTTCTCCCACTCCTCTTTTGTTTTTTGACTGTTTTCCTTTTTCTTCCCTCCACTGTCCCCTCCTCAGAGCAGTTGTGGACAATTGGAATAAGGTTGGAGAATTGTCACTTGTCTGAAGTACTGAAAGGATGAGGTTCATTTCGCACAATTTAAATCTAAAAGCTGCGGTTCTAGTATAAATTAGTCTTTCTATCCTTCTCTGCAATCAATGAAGAAATGCTAGCACCTCTGAGGGTGAGTCATTGAACCTTTCCAGATGCTTATCTTCATACCAGATGAATCACCTTCCTCAGCTACATGCTTCTCTTAACACACTACAGAGATTTCTGCTCCAACTTCTCTTTTCTTTCAAAAATATTTATTTTTAGACCATCTAAGCCCTAGACAAACAAAGAACTTCAACATTTTCTGAATTCTAAGCATTTGAATATTTTCAGTATTTTTAGTGATTTTACTTACATATTAACAGCTATATAATTTTGGGCTTTGCTTAGTTAAAAAATATATAGATTAGGCAATCTGTTTAGTCTGATTAATTAAGATAAGTTTATTTTATTAAGTTTATGCTCTATTTCATATTGATAAATTGATAAAGACCTTCAACAGGACAGTTCCCAGGATGGACCCCTGCAGTACCACTCTTGTCACAAAGCACTCAACCACTACCCTTCAGTATCTAACTAGGTTTTTAGCCATCTGTTCAGACCACCCAGACAGTAACATCCTCCCTTATTGAGGAAGACAATGTCAAAAACCTTCCTAAAGTTGAGGTAAATTACTTCTACTCCTTTCCCATCACTCACAAGCCTAGTTATTTTATCAGAGAAGGCAACAGGTAGGTTCATCAAGAATTTTTTACCCTTAGTAAATGCTGACTGTTCCAAATCATCTTGTTTTTCATGTGTTAGGGGTGTATATAGTAGTACCATTCATCTCAAAACCCTGGGATTTAACTCCAGATTTAGATACTAACTGAAGTAGTCTAGTGTAGCTCTATTTGTGTTTAATATTTATCAATCACTTGTGAGTTTTTTAGTGTAGTTGATTAAGTGATGACATAATCTTCAACTGTCACCTCAGATCTGTACTCCTTTTTGCTGCATTATTATTCTAGAGTTATAGATAGTTCATTGTACACAAAATTACTGCTAACCATCTGTTTAAAATATAGTAATGAGAAGCATTACACCTTATAATTGTGCAAAACTAGTTAAAATTAGGTAATAGGCACCTGGTCATTTGACCATTGCTGTTACAGCTAAACTAGCTATAATAGACATCTAAACAGGACAAGACAAGTTCAGACAAAGCAAGTCTATTAATCTGACTCCTATGTTGTTAACTTAGTACGGAGTCTGTGGCCTCTTGCTAGTAATGACAATACTATATTTACAGGGCTGTAGGGCTACATGGGTTCAATCCTCTCAGATGGCAGTTTATTATAAAACATACTTCCTTGCTTGAAATGTGTATTCTGAGAGTACGGTAGCTGCATAGTCTTAAAAAGGCAATAGCATTGTTGGACAGTCAAACTTAGGTTTCCTAAGCTCAAAAAGAAGGTACTTGCCTCCAGAAGGTGAAAACAAAAAGAAAATGGGTAGAAGACTACCCACCTATGCAAAAGTGTTGGATAAAATTCAAAATAATGAGAGGTAGGTAAGTACGCACAGACTTGTCTACCGAAGAAACATGTATAAGAGCAATTTGAACATTTTACCACATTCTCATTGTGGAAATTCAAGTGAGAACTCTAAAAATATAACTAGTTCAACAGAACAGAAGGAACTATAAGGTATAGCTGTAGATGATTATTCAGCTCCAGATACGTTCCAGTCATAAGTCCTATTTGTCCAGAAGAGATCTTTAACTATCTAAGGTGGGAAAGGCCAAATCAAACCTACAGGAAGTTTTCTTCATTAAAAATAATAGAACCAATGTTCTACAAAGGATAAACTGAATCGTTCTCTTAGGTCAGTGGACAAGAATGAAGCAGGGATCTCACCACAGAAGTATTGACTTTTTTTTTTCAGGACTAAGGATACTGAATAATATGATACTTCAGGGATCACAGATGGTTTTAGTGAAGCTCAGAGAACAGTGTTCTAAAATAATTTTTGTTCCACAACCAAAGGAAGGTAGTAAGAGTGAGGTTTTGGAAACAAGAGAGATTAAGGAACTGTTTTAAGGTTGAGCAATTAAAATTGTGGAAAATTAGTTTGGAAACTTTGGACAGGTCTGAAAAAGGAAAAGGGAGAAAAAGTGATGCCCTATGGAGAAAAGAACAGAAGTATCACTGCTGGTGACCATGGTAAAATGGAAGTGGATAAGTTTTACTAGATAAAGAACACTTGAGGCAACCTAATAAATCACATTTGAGAACAGAATGACTTTGATTTGAATGACACAACTTGGATTTCTTATGCTCACAGAACTAAGTTGTCTTGAGATTTTTTTATCATGGGTGGCTCTTTCCTAGTGGGAACGCTTTTGTCTGTCATAGAATAAGCTATACCATACTTAACCTTGACAGATAAGGAGGAATTGGTCATACAACTAGGAATGAGTTTTAGCTTAGGCTTAAGTGATGATAAATTTATTGCACTGCTTATATACATATACCGAATGAGGTCATGAATGAATGATGTACAGAATGACGTCCAAAGTCCATAATCATGGAAAACACATACTGATTTAAAAATGCACCTTAGATTACAGAGTGAGTGAAGGTATTTTACTTCATAGCAAAGAAATAGAAGATAGAGGAAATATAAAACAGACTTTCTAATGAAAAAATGGATAAATAAGGAATAAGGAAGATGTAAACTGAGGTATAAAACAAGCAGAATTAAAAAAAAAAAAGTCCATATTAAATACTTAAGAACAAAAGGGTCCACTTACAGACAGAAATAGTAAAGTTATAAAGTTTAACAGAAAAATTATTTGGTTTCAGATGATACTGATTTCTCACTTTGGGGGTAACATGATTGATGTATTAATGCCACAGTGTATTATTTCAATAAGAAAATGTACACAGACTCTAAACATAAATTCTAGTCATATATACCTTAGTATCAGAATATTTTAAAACTTCTCAAAAAGATTTTTGTATTCTGCTAGATGTATGGGCCATTAATGCTTATTTTGCCTTTCTCTTAGGGTGCAAATATGATGTAGGGTGAGTATTTTGCTAATATTCAAAGAGTGAATAGCATAATCTCTGTAATCACAAGATCTTGCAAAATCTCAGGCAACATATAGAACAAATCATATGGCATCAAATGAATAAAGTACTAGTTAAATTAACATAAATAATGCCAGGAACTTAACAGATGTTTATGGCAAGTATATATGTCAAGATAAAATGATGTTTTCTTCCGATGAGACTGCAAGTTTACTTGGTAAAAATTAAATAAATTGTAACACTATATTTAATTTCTGAAAGGCATTTCATTTGGTCCTGTTTAGCATTTTGATTAAAAAATCAGGGCAAAAAAAGTAGCATGTTGTGACATCTATTAATGAGTGATAGAACTGAATAACTGACCAGTTTAAAAAGAAACTGTAAAAAGTTAAACTACTGCTTATCATAGACCTCTAGGATCTACCACTACAGTACTTATCAATTAACAGGGATTGCAAAATTTTGAATTTAAGTGAAGATTGGGAAAGTGAGAACTCAAAAAGAAAACCCCACTGATAATTATAAATCATTTTGAAATATCAGCTATGCATTTTTCCATTTGATTTTCTATTTTCTTTCAGACAAAGATGCAGTACAATATAATCCGTAAAGGCATAAAAGGGTGCCTCTTTATTGACTTCTATTCAGTTTTGTCTCAGGAATTCAACCTGACAACTGTAAGAATTCTTCTCATGTAAGAAAGTGAAAAATGATTAGACTTGAAGCTTGAATATTGGAATCTGGCAATACTATATATATACTTTTTCCTTTTGTTGAGAGAAATAAAGCTATATTTCTTTGAAAATATATTTCTTTGAAATAGATCTCAAAAATTCTAGTAATTTTGACCTAGCAAAAGCATTACATTCATTCAAATATTTTAATATATTCAAATAAATGTAGTTTGAGTAAGAATCTAAAAGCAGTTTATTAAAGATATAATGATAAAAGTGCATTAAATAAGATGTTAGGGTGTTTTTATCTGGATAAAGAACTTTGACTTTAAGCCTCAGTTTGTACTCATGAATAAAAATGTCTCTAGTCAAGTAATTTTGGATGGTGGAGGATTATGATGTGGTCAGGATGACGAGAGAAAGCAAAGTAATAGTGAATCATTTATATAGAATCATTCATACACGTCTTTCTTACCAGCACTGGAATGTGCTAAACTTTCTATGTCGTTGAGTCTTTTAGACTTAGTCATGAGCTTGATTTGGACTGACAGAAAGCAGGAAGGAAAAAAATGGTTGTTTCTAGTGCCAGTATTAAAAGGAGGGGAAAAAAACAACTACCCAACCAAATTAAAAAAAAAAAAACCAACAAACAAACCAACAGAAAAAAATCCTTTTTTCTGGGTAAACTGTATCTTTTATGGCAAGGTATCTCCTATATAGTAAGAGGTTTGGTAAAAATTCCAACACATGAGATATACTATTAAATGGATAAGTGTAAGATTTTTAATCTAGGCTTAGAGCAAAATCACGGAATCAGAAATGACTACTCACCTCTAAAGGGGACTGAAAAATAACAGAATATGGCTCTCCCACTAGCTATTCAGAAAATGAAAAAGATGAAGAAAATTAGAGGGATAAAAACATTATCAGAAGATTTGTATTTCTACATGCTTTTATTATTACTTCATACAATGGAGTTTAATTATTCTGAGATTTATTTACCTTTATGATGTCATTAGTTAAGATTTTATATGAAGGTTTTATGTATAAGTACATTCATAGGCTTTAAATATCCAGCTCAATTATTTGGTACCTTATCAACAAAAATCTTATGAAATATATCTGCACCATATACTTTATATAAGGTGTAAAAGAGGTATAAACAGAATATACTTGTGCCCCTCTTGGTCCATGTGATTAACCAACATTCAAGACTTTGTGATTAGCACTAGAAATTACTGGTAAAATGAAGTGATAATTTCTCTTACCTGATACACGTCTATAGAGCTCTTGTACATAAAGACCACACATGAAAGACTGACTTGAGTTACAAAAACTGAATCAGTCAGATTCTTTACTTGCAACTCCAAATCCACAATTCCTGTTAGCACTCTGCTTAGAAATTCATTTGCTTAAATTTGTTTTTCAAACATGTTAACATTTTTAAAGATAAAGTTTAGATTTTTAGTGTCCATGTTTCATGTTGTACTCATGTTTGGGGGGTTTAATTTTTTTTTTTTTACATTCCTTAATTGTTTAGATTTTTTGGTGGGTTTGGGTTTACTCCATCAGATGGTGTTTCTCTATAGCTGTGTAAATGTAGCACATATTGAAACTTTTTTTTTTTAATGGCTACTGGATGGTGCGTCTATGAGAGGAAGATGTGATATAGAACTGATCAAATGGACATATCAGACAAAATCCTCCCCTGTCTCCTCTAGATGTATTCAATCTAGCCCTTAGGTTATGGTTTCATCTCTTTCAATTATGGTTAAATAAAGAAGCCTCTAATTGCATTTATGCCTTTCAGGTACCTTGCATACCCATCATCACCACAAATCAGATTTTTTCAGAGAATCACAGAATAGTAAGGGTTAGAAGGGACCTTCAGAGATATCTAGTCCAAACCCCCTAACGAAGCAGGTTCACCTAGAGCAGATTGGACAAGAACATGTTCAGTCAGGTTTTCAATAACTCCAGAGGAGACTCCACAACCTCTCTGGGCAGCCT
Organism: Limosa lapponica baueri; assembly: GCA_002844005.1. Taxonomy (NCBI): domain Eukaryota; kingdom Metazoa; phylum Chordata; class Aves; order Charadriiformes; family Scolopacidae; genus Limosa; species Limosa lapponica. The sequence goes on from KZ505728.1 coordinate 718,272, forward strand.
GTTCCAGTGCTCTGTCACCCTCAAAGTAGAGAATTTTTTCCTCACGTTGGGAAGGAATTTCCTGTGTTCCAGCTTGCATGCATTGCCCCTTGTCCTGTCACTGGGCACCACTGAAAAGAGTCTGGCTCCTTCTCTTGATACCCACCCTTTAGATATTTATAAGCATTGATAAGATCCTCTCTCAGTCTGCTCTTCTCCAGGCTAAACAGACCCAGGTCTCTCAGCCTTTCCTCATGAGAGGGGTGCTCCATTCCATTGACCATCTTCATAGCCCTCTGCTGGACTGTATCCAGTAGTTTGTCTTTCTTGAACTGGGAAATCCAGAACTGGACACAGTACTCTATATGGGGCCTCACCAGGGCAGAGTAGAGGGGAGAATGACCTCCCTTGACCTGATGGCCACACTCCTTTAAATGCACCCCAGGATACCATTGGTCTTGTTGGCCACAAGGGCACATTTCTGGCTCATGATCAACTTCTTGTCCACCAGGACTCCCAGATCCCCCTCTGCAGAGCTGCTTTCCAGCAGGTCAACCCTTATCTCGTACTGGTGCATGGGGTTATCTCTCCCTAGGTGCAGGACTCTATACTTGCCTTTGTTGAACTTCATTGGACTCTGTCCAACTCTCTAGCCTGTATGTGTTTTTACTGAAGACACGATTGCTGGATCACTCTATTGACAGCATAACACATATTAATAGTTTGTTGATAAAAAATTATTACTTTTTAAAAAATACTGTCATTAATTGTCCGTTGCAAGCCACACATTACAGCAAGCAGTGGATTCAGCTAGGAAAAAAAGTGGCAAATTGCTGGCAATGATAATAATTACCATGACCTGGAACTATTTGATGGAATGACTCAGGAACTCAACCAGACAGATCTCAAGCTTCCTTGGTATTGAGATAAGTATATGTTTATGCAACATCTAACAATCATAAAGTTGAGTAGGAACCATGTATTGCAAATCTATTTCAGGCGAGACACTTCTTTTAAATAATTAGCATTTGAGAATACATATGCTTGAGTGTCAGTTATGCCAGAAGTACTAATATTTATTTGAACATATTTTTAGAACAAGTTCCAGGAAAGATTAATTCCTGTTTAAATTTATCCTGATTATAAACAATTTGCATTGTAATATTTTGCATGCATACAGTAGTTCATCTCTTAACACATTATAAATGACAAAAATACAGATCACCAGTCTGTATTGTCTCTGGAGTAAAAGGCAGAAGCTAGATGAGAACTAGTTTGATTAGATTTTTGGTATAATATTGTCTTTACTGGGAAATTTGCTCTTGCAATTCTTTTAAAGAAATATAGCAATGTATAGCTGTGATTGTGATAGAAATAAGCAAGAAAAGGATATAATAGCTGGATACATATTTAAATGACTGTCCCCCTTCTTTAATTTCATAGATGTTATTGTTCTCAAATCTTTAAGTTCATGTACTACTGTTTGCTTCTGAATCCATGTGTCATTCACTAGTTTTCATTTAACAGTTCCGATGAGATGGGTCAAATCATTAATTATATTTTAATAGTGATTCAAATACTCCATTTTAATTAATGCAATCCCACCACTATTAATAAAGTCTAAGAAATCCATTGAAAGTCTCTAATGTTATTTTAAAAGGTAGTGGTTCCAAAGTTCTTATTTAATTAGCAGATGTTTGTAATTATCTTTTAATGTGTAGCCTGGAAAAATTTTATTCATGAAAGACTTACATGTGTTGCAAAAGGCCCAGACAAGATGATTTCAGTGGTCTCTCTTTCACAGATTCAAATACATACATGCATTCATAGTTTAGAAAATGAAATGTCATGCTTGCTTGCCAGTGGCAGCTAGATTAGATACCTGCTAAAACATTGTGCAAAGTAATTTAAAACCTACACTGACCCAGTGGCCAAGGACTACAGAACAATTTTTCCTGTGCCAACGGAACCCTCTGATTTACATCTAAAGCTGACAATGTTTAGACTCTAGGCCAGCAGCTGGGGAAAAAAAAAAAATAATTTCTTTTTGGGGATGTTCTTTTTCTATGCAAATTGTCAGCAAGGCGTTTGCTGGGGGCCTAGGAAGCTCCAATCATTTTTAGAGCCATCAATTCATTCTTCCACATAAGGATAGTCCTCTTATTTTTCATAGGATCAGAATTGTTCAGCTGGGGCTGTGTAAAGACTTTCCCAAAACATTCAGCTCCCAATTTCATCTTTTTAATTATCTAGAGTAGCTTTTCCTCACTACAGGTTTTGATGGCATTCTCAGCTCATCTTGTCAGTCTGCTGAGTTTGGTTTCACAAGATATACAAAGAGCTAGGATTCTTAGTTTAGCTTATTCTTAGCTAAATCATATTTTGGATAAACAATGAAAATAAATTCCGACATTAAATATTGCAATATGTACAGGAATTAGAGACCTCCCAACCCTAGGGATATTTCTCATCTCTGTTCTACTTCCTAGTAAATATAATTTCTGTCTTTCATATTATACAATGCATAATTGGATCAAAATTAAACACATTATATATATATATATTGGATATTTATTTTTCCTGTGAAATTCTCACAAAAAAAAAAAAAAGAATTAATAATTCTAGGGGACTACACTATTTGAAAAAGAATCAACTCATGCAAAGAAGAATTTCAATGCATGAGGATATATCTATATCAGATACAGAGTCACTTTTGCCCTCAAAGTTTCAAACTGGACTGAGAACAAAACTCAGAAGACCTTTCCCCCACC
>KZ505728.1:721045-775405 GCA_002844005.1 Limosa lapponica baueri
TAAACACATTATATATATATATATTGGATATTTATTTTTCCTGTGAAATTCTCACAAAAAAAAAAAAGAATTAATAATTCTAGGGGACTACACTATTTGAAAAAGAATCAACTCATGCAAAGAAGAATTTCAATGCATGAGGATAAAACACAAGTTATTTCCTCTTGTGCCTTACTCTTCCATCTATTTTAATTAAAAATGGGATAAATAGGTGGAGAAAAGGGGAATATAAGCATTGTGTTCAGCTGTCTCTTACATGGTATATCTATATCAGATACAGAGTCACTTTTGCCCTCAAAGTTTCAAACTGGACTGAGAACAAAACTCAGAAGACCTTTCCCCCACCGTTCTTCTTCCCAGGCTCAACTCCCCTCCTTCATTCCTGATGCTGATACCTCTCACAAAAAGCAGCACAAGGATAATGGTGAAGGGGGCTGCAGTCAGTACATAACAACTGTCTGCCACTCCTTAGTCCTCCCACTTTTCCCCTGCTCTAGCATGGGTCCTTCCCACAGGCTGCAGTTCTTCAGGAACAGACTACTCCAGCATGGGCTCCTCACAGGCCACAGGTTCTGTCAGAAAACCTGCTCCTTCATGGTCTTCTCTCCACAGGTCACAGTTCCTGCCAGGAGCATGCTCCTGTGTGGGCTCTCCACAGCTTGCGTCTTCCTCAGGACCCAACCACCTGCTGTGATGTGGAGACCTCTGTGGGCTGCAGTCTGTATATCTGCTTTGGCACAGTCGTTTCCAGGGACTGCAGGAGAACAAACTCCTTCATGGTGGTCTTCTCCATGGTTTACAAGGGAGTCTGCTCTGGTACCTAGAAAACCTTCTCCCCGTCCTTCTCTCAGTTTGGTGTGTGCAGAGTTTTTTTTTGTTTCTGCATCACACATTTTTTTCACACTCCTGTCTCTCACATACTCTTTTTTAAATATGTTATCATGGAGGTGTCACCATCATGGCTGATGGCTTCAGCTGTGTCCTGCAGTGGGTCTGTTTTGGAGCCAGCTGGAGCTGGCTCTGTCCATCTGTCCAGAAGTATAAATTGGGAGACGAGTGCTGGAGAGCAGCACTGCAGAAAGGGATCTGGGGGTGGTGGGAGACAGCATGCTCAATATCAGTCAGCAAGAGTGCTCTGGCAGCCAAGAGAGCAAAGCACATCCTGGGGTATATCAAACACAGTATAACCAGCCAGTCAAAAGAGTTGATTATCCTTCTGTGTTCAGTGTTGGTGTGGCCTCACCTTGAGTACTGTGTGCTCTTCTGGGCCCCAGAATTCAATAAGAATGTGAAGGTCCTTGCACACATCCAGAGAAGGGCAACAAAGCTGGTGAAAGGGCTGGAAGGAGTGTCCTGTGAGGAGTGGCTAAGGACTTTTGACTTGTCTAGTTTGGATAAAAGGAGGCTGAGGAGCAACCTCATTGCTTTCTACAGCTTCCTGAGAAGGGGAAGTGGAGATGGAGGTGCTGAGCTCTTCTTCCTGGTATCCAGTGACAGAATGCGTGGGAATGGTTCAAAGCTGCATCAGGGGAGGTCCAGACTTGACATTAGGAAGAATTCCTTTACTGAGAGGGTGGTCAAACACTGCAACAGGCTTGCTAGAGAGGTGGCCAATGCCCCAAGCCTGTCAGTGTTTAATAGATGCTTGGACAATGTCCTTCATAATTTGCTTAACTTCTGGTCAGTCCTGAAGTGGTCAGGTAGTTAGATTAGATGATAGTTGTAGGTCCTTTCCAACTGCACTGAGCTATTCTATTCTATTCTATTCTATTCTATTCTATTCTATTCTATTCCTATTCTGAAATTTCGGACCAGCCCTGGTATTTTCTCACAGAAGGCACCCCTGCAGCCTCTTCACCCCTGCTATAAAATCCTTGCTACATAAAGCCAGTGCAGAAATATAAAAAATATATGTACCTAGACTTACAATGAAAAGACTAACTGTTTTCACTGTGGTGTTACTCAACACAGTAATGAACTCCTTTGGCAAAAGGTTCAGTCACATGTAGAAGGTTAGCTGTGCTGTGCAAGCTTCAGTCACTGCAAAGGAATTAATAGAACAGCTAGAAATCTAGCTAAAGGAAATTAATTAGTCTGTTTTCAGAAATTGTCTTTTTTTAAAAATGTATTCCATTTTCACAGTGAATAATCTTGTAAAACATCCTCTATATAATTGAATCCATTCTTTAAGAAACAGATACTTAAAATCTAGAGAACTTGAAACCATCTTGATCTGACTAGAAGCAAATAGCATAATAATACTATGCATAATAATACTCTGCATTGGCAAAAACAAAACTGGAGTAACCCAGGATGAAGAAATTACACATTAAATTATGATACCCTCTCAGGTCAGGGGAACAGACCAGGAAATTCTATTTTGGAAGGCTCTTTTTACTTTAATATGGTTTAGAAATTATATTTTTGGCTGTAGTTATTTTTTAATCCTTTAAGTTAAACATACTGCCATAGTCACATTCATTTCAGTGGTAAAGTCTATGTTTTTCAGAGGGATGATTCTCACCACAGACTTAGATTGTCTGTTAAGAAAAGCATCCTGTTTACTAAGGAATTTAAACAAAAAAACTCCACTTTTCTCTAGTGACATAATTCTGTTGTTTGCACTGTATGTTCTTTAGCTTCAGCTGGATCCAGTCCATCATGTTTAAAATAAATATTATCAACAATTTGCATACAACATATATTTTTAGAATTACTGTTTGAGGAGGTAAATTGTAGCTAGTGGAGAAGCAAATCTTTCAGGTAGGTAATCTAAACCATAATTTACTAACATTGGTCAATAAATGAGCATAAGTCTTTCATTAGCACTTTATTAAACAATGTATTTGAAACACTAATAGCAAAATACAAGAAAGTAATTTACAGACAAGTTTCACCGTCTTAGGTGAGTCATGTTCCATATATTTGAATAAACCTAAATATCTGTAGATACAAATAACTTAGATTCAATTAAAGCAAATACCAGTCAACACAATATTAATTTTTAATTTTTTTTTGTTCCTTGAACAATCAAAAATGCAGGGTGAATTTAGTACTAGATACTGTAATTTGGGAAGTTTACAGTAAGTCGTTTTCTTCAGCTTCAGTATTCCAGCTATAAAAAAGTCATAGCGTGGTTAAATCTGAGTTAGACAAACTTGAAATAATGAGAATCAGTATGAAAATCACTGGGTTTAGTTACCAAATGACCACTAATCTTTGCTGTAACGCATTTATATACAGATTACGTCTAATCCTTCCCACAGGCACTGTGGCCCAAATCTGAATGTATATGTGTAGCTGCCACAAGTCAGAATCATCAAATAATATAGTTTTTTCCCTCATTTTCCTGAGTTTCAGCCAAATCTCTCTTCTTCCCCACTGGCTCATCTTTTGGCACTGCTCCTGCACCTTTAGGATTTCCTTCTTGAAGAATGTCCAGCTTTCCTGGACTCCTTTTCCCTTCAGGACCGCTTCCTACGGGACTCTGTCAATCAGGTTCCTTAACAGGCCAAAGTCTGCCCTCCAGAAGTCCAAGGTAGCAGTTCTTCTCATCCCCTTCACTACTTCTCAGAGAACTGAAAACACCATCATTTATTGAACCCTGTGCCCAAGATGGCCTCTAACTGCTACATTACCCACAACTCCTTCTCTATTTGCAAACAACAGGTCCAGTGGGGTGCCTTCCCCAGTTCCTCAGCCCATCCAAGCCTCTTCTACTCTCCACAGTCTTGTAGGTGTTGTGGTTATCTAGTTGTTTCCTTCAGGATCACCAAAATAATCATGAGAGGAAAAAGAGATGTAAATAGGAACACTTTTTTTTAAAAAAAAAACCCAACACATTTAAAAAAAAAAACAAACAAACAAAACCAAAAACCAATCATTATGAAAAACAATACATGAACAAATTGCAAACTATGAGTCCTAAAATTTTCTGATTCCTGACAAAAGTCTCTGTTCTGGCCTACTTACTATAGACTTAGGGAGATGTTGTCATGGTTTGGCCTCAGACGGCAACAAAGAACCACATGGCAGCTGCTCGCACAGATCGGAGCCCCCACCGCCACCGCGGCCGTCAGGGGAAAATGGGAAGAAAAAGGCAACACTCGTGGGTTGAGACAAAGGCAATTTAACAGAACAGCAAAGGGAGCAAGAAACAGCAACAACAACAATAACATCGACAGAGGAATATACAACCACGAGTACGATACCGCCACTCGCCCACCTGACCCGGGATGCCCCCCGACTGCTCTTCTCCCCCGGCCCGACTTCCTGTCCCTCCACTTCCCCAGCTAGCTCTGGCTACCCCCTGGGCATGGCTCACATGGGATGGAATACCTGTATCCCTGCTAGGTCCTGGGGAAAATTAACCCTATCCCCGCCAGACCCAGGACAGGTGCTAATGGAATTAATTTCTTCCAGACAAAAGCAGAGTTCTTGAAAAACAAAGCAAAAGTTGATTTTGTGTGGACAGTGTATACAACACTAAATTCATTCATAGAATCATAGAATGGTTAGAGTTGGAAGGGACCTTAAAGATCATCGAGTTCCAACCCCCCTGCCATGGGCAGGACTAGAGCAGGTTGCTCAAAGCCCCATCCAGCCTGGTCTTGAGCACTTCGAGGGATGGGGCATCCACTTCTCCGGGCAACCTATTGCAGTGTCTCACCACCCTCACAGTAAAGAATTTCATTCTAGTATCTAATCTTAATCTCCTCTCTTTCAATTTAAAACCATTACCCCTTGTCCTTTCACTACATTCCCTGATAAACAGTCTCTGTCTTCACTGTGTGTGCCCCATTGTCCTTGTAAGACAGATAGTTTTGCTAGTTTCTATGACAAACAGGAGGAAAGATGATATATTTCATCTGGTTAACTGAGTACAGACCCAATTTATGAAGTCCCACTAAGAATATAAACTTATCATCCCAATTCCTATCTTGTACAGTCTTTGATTTTACACATTTCCACCCTCAAGCCCTGATTAGAGGACCACTGCTTCATTAAACAATTTAAAAAATTGTCCTCATAAGTATAGCTGCATGAAGGACAAATATTAGTTTGGGTTTTGATATATTTTTTTGTTCAGAGAATGATAAAAACAGAAAGAATGAAATGTGAAGTTAAAGATTTAATTTTTCCCACCTTTGTTTTTGTATTTCAAAAAAAGAATAAAAGCTTTAGCTCAAAGTGAGCAACATTTAGAGAAATGTTATTATAAGGGATAATTTTCATAGTTTATTAGTACTATGATAATTCATTTATATTAATTCTAAATATTTAATTTTATTTTATTATTCACCTTTGGGACACTAATTTATGAGCATTTCTAAGATGACTAAAAACATATGATTTGTTGGACAGGTCAATAATTTGCTCTGGGACTGAGGAAAAAACAGAAATTGAAGTAGATCTAGGAATGGTAATAAAAAATAAATCAAGAGTTTTGTATAAGATTACAGTATAGTTAATTCCATTACCTGCATGTTTTTTAATAATACTTAACCATGCATCAAACTACTTACTCTGGAGTAATGTGGTATATTGCAGTCTTTGATGACTATTCCACTGTCATATCTTGGATCATGTGGTGAACAGTAACTTGAGTTTCTATTATTAATTTTTTTCTCAAAACACTGGCATAAATTTTCTTTCTTTGCATAAAGTGTGTTCACAGACAAAAGAATTACCTTACTGCTTGCTCTAAAATTATCAGGTTTTAACAGGTAATAAATTCTTTCAAACCATTTTCTCAGTTAGTTAACAAACTAGATTGTTGGTGCCAAAGAATATCATGCATTCTTAATCCTATATATTTCTAGAATTTAAACACATAAATATGTATAATTTCTACGTATAGACTAGGAATTTCTAATTGTTACTGGCAGGTGTCAGAGATATGGTATAATGACTCATAAAAAGAAGGACTGAATATTTATTCTATATTTTACATTTTATTTGAAGGAAAAATTCTTTTTTAAAGTGTTATTTTCTATGCATTTTATATTGTGCATTTTTTCATTTTAAGGAAATGTACGCGACATACACAGGTCTATGTGAAAGTCACTCCCACACAGCCTGCCTCCAGTAAAAGCTTGGGTAAATAGACAGTCTTTATTGCATCTCTCCCGGTCAAGAAATCTGATCTTTATTGAATTAATTCTGAAATGAAAAATTAATAAAAAGTGATGTCTGCTAAGAACTACCAAACTGAGACACTGAAAGCAAAGACTCAGGAATTCAGTTACTAAAGGTACTATTTATAAGAATTCATTTTGCTAATAAATGCCAGGGTTATTTTACTAGATGTGCTAAAGGGAAATTTCAATTATTATCTGATCATCTGACACATTCTGCCACTTTTTAATTTTAATGACATATTCATGGAAAAGGTTAGTGCAATTTTTTTCCCCCCGGTGTTATCAATCTGGATGTTTTCTGCTTCTTTAATCAAAATTATAAAAGTCAAGAGCTCCCACCTTTATTGAAGCAATCAATCAAATTTCTTTTAAAAAAAGCAAACTTGTGAGCTAGCTTTTTTCTCATTTTGGTTTAATTATTAATTTCAGAATGCACATGAAATGTAGATATTCTTTACTGTCTCTGATAAACTTTCTTTTATTGAAAAAAACATTTAATGTACAGGGCTCAGAGAAGTTCTGCAAAGAAGATGAAGCCAGGTTCTTTCCAGTGATGCTCAGTGACAGGACCAGAGAAAACAGACACAAACTGGAACACAGAAGGTTCCCTCTGAACATCAGGAACACTTTTTTTACTGTGAGGGTGACTGAGCAGGGGAACAGGTTGCCCAGAGAAGACGGACATGGTCCATCATGGACAAGTCTGGACATGCTGCTGGGGAACTCCCCTAAGGTGGCCCTGCTTGAGCAGAAGGGTTAGACCAGATGACCTCCAGAGGTTCCTTCCAATCTCAGCCATTTTGCGATTCTGTGAACTTGCACATAGCAAAAGTAGGTTGACTCTTCATGTATTTCCTTAACAATAATAAAACCTCATGTTTTGATTTCCAGAGCTTGGAATGATTTTACATATATAGAAGGGGAAAGGGAAAGGGAAAGGGAAAGGGAGGGGGAAGAAAAAAAGAATGGGAAAGGGAAAAGGAAAGGGAAAGCAGAAAGGAAAACCATCCTCATGTAGCAAAATGAGTATTAGGAAGAGATTTTTCCCTTTTGATTATGGCACTGAAAATTTAAATAAACATGGAACAGATTTTGGTTTTCCTGTCCTAATTTCAAAGAAATATAGCTTCTCAACAGTTGTTGACTGACAAGAAGCTATTAGAAGTATTTAATCTATATATATTTATAAGTATCAATGTGAGTGTATGTACATGTACATATATGTGTATATAGTATGTAAATGTCCATGTACATATACAAATACTTTTAGAGAAAATATTTTCTGTTTTCTAAAGACATTTGTAATGAAAAAAGGTTTTTAACAAATCCCAATATTCCATTACTGATCTGCTAATGTCTTAAGACTTAGTACCTGAATCTGGAAGAACAATTTACATTTTCTTCATATCAGTCAGACTCTTTGGAGACCCCTCAGGCCAACTGGTCTAACTTCACATTAAAGTACTTGAGTGCTCTGATGCTGCCTAGGTAGGATATTATCTAAATGCTCAGCAATGTCCTAAACAGCACATAAGTAACATTGGCTGTACTCAGGTATAAGGAGGCACCACAAATCTCTTAGGTCTTCTAAAGAACTAATCTGTTAGATGTGTACAAGTAAAGCTTTATTCTTCCTTAAATCACTTGTTTTTATGAGTTAAATCCATCATATTTGAGAAATTGGGGCAGTCCGGTGAATTTCACACTGACTGGAAAAAGGGAAACACAACCACCATTTTTAAAAAGGAAAAAAACAAAGACCCGGGAAACTACTGACCAGTCAGTCTCACCTCTGTGCCCAGCAAGATCATGGAGCAGATCCTTCTCGAAACTATGCTAAGGCACATGGAAAATAAGGAGGTGATCGGTGACAGACAACATGGCTTCACTGGGGGCAAATCATAGCATCATAGAATCATAAAATGGTTAGAGTTGGAAGAGACCTTAAAGATCATCTAGTTTCATTCCTCCTGCCATGGTGTCATGCCTGCCAAATTTGGTGGCTGCCTGCGATGGGATTACAGTGTTGGTGCATAAGGGAAGAGAAACTGACAACATATACCTAGACTTGTGCAAAGCATTTGACAGTGTCCTGCACAACATCCTTGTCTCTAAATAGGAGAGATATGGATTTGATGGATGGAGCATGCTGTGGATAAGGAATTGGCTGGATGGCCGGACTCAAAGTGTTGTGGTCAATGACTTTATGGAAAAAAATGACCTTGACACTCCTCAGTCTATATTTTCTACTAATAGTTTAATGCTTTGGAGAGCTGCATCAATCCTGAGCTACAGCATGTTTCAAAAGAAGAAACCATGTCCTGCAGTATCGCCAAGGGAAAGAGCTGTTTCTCGTAAAATTAGAATTCACTGAAGCAAAGAGGGCAAACGCAGGGAATACTGGGAAAAAATAAAAGGAGATGGAGCTTGATCTGTAGTTCATGTGAAGGGAAGTCTTCAGGGTCTCCTTTATCCAGAAGTTTTCCCTCCCAGGGCACCCTGCTTTCCAGTAGGTTCCTTCTTCATTACTCTTTCTTATCCACTCCATGACACTATTTTTGTCATTTCACTGCTTTTTCTCTCCTCTTTAACAAGGTCGAGGGAAAAACATCTCTGCTGAGCATCCAGGAGCCTGGGATTCTAGGGGCTTTCTGAATGGCTACCCTGTACACAAGTGTGCAAAGTTGATGTTGCAGATGCCTTCAAAGGGAGTATTAATAAAAAACATCCTCTTTATCTCTGTGCTATGTACAATACAAAATATATGTTGTCTCAAACATTCAATTTCACTTAATAAGAACAGCTTGACAACATTTTCAGGTTAACTGTAAAATTGTCCTTAATTCTGTGAGTGTGATAAACACATGCACAAACCATGTGAGAAAGATAAGCACTATTTGTTCTGTTAATTTGAAGCATTTCTGCACCTCAGAAGCCACTATCCAGATTGCTCGATGGTTATCTTAAAGGAATTGATCCGTATTTTGCAGATATTAGTATTTTCCTCTGTTCTTAGAAGTCTAAAAATAGTAGAATCAAAATGCACATACAAGGACCACTAAGGATTCAGTTAATTGCCTTTGTTGGATGAAAAACAAAATAAAAAATTACAACAAATGTCTATGTACACTTGGTAAGAAATTTCTCTTTTTTGCTAAGGGGTTAATTCAGAGCCAATATATAAAAAGTGAATCTTAAAAACAAATAAAACCAAAATAAAGTGAAGGAATACAGAAAGTTAACATGCAGCATCTATCATTTACCACATCACTTACTTAATTACCGCTGTATAAGCTAATTATATGCCACTTATTTCTTTACACTCAGTATGCAATTATCACTGATCCACAGTGAACTGAGTGTTTAATGATCATATCAGGAAATATCTGGTTTACCCATTCCAGGGAAGCAAGCATTATTTAGTGATGACTCTTAACATTTGCTTTCAGAGTTCCCTAAATATAATGATGGGAAAATCTTCAGATCCCTTTTTATTCAAAGGGAAGAGAGTATGTGACATCATAAACCTATGTTCAACATTTAATGACACTTCAGCAATATGTTACATATTTATTTGTAATCTTTGTCGGCTTTCAATCATTCATATCTTTCTTCTAAGTTCATCACCATTTTATAAGGTAATTACTACTGAGATGCCATTAAATGTTAATAACTGGAGAATCCATTTTAAAATTGCTTCATTATCTATACAATGGGTGAATATTGTATTGTCTTTTCAAACACAAAATACATTTTATGGCTTTTTTACATTTTAATATCTGTCATGGTCTTACGCAGTCAACATTAAACATGATTTTTAATCAAATACCATAGACACTTTATATTAACTACAGCTGGTATAATATTTCTAAAGGAGAATGATAAGCATAATTAGATGGCACAATGTTGGGGATTAGATTTCTTAAAATAGCCAATTTCATACGATACTAGGATTCTGTTGATAAATTCAAAGGATTTTATTCTATAAAATCTTCCATTATGCTCTATTGGGAAGCACCAGATCTAAGATGCTGAGAGACAGAAGCAAGTAAACAATTGTATAACTGTTCATTTTACAACAATGCAGCTTTCATTTCTGCTAATTTTACAACCAACTTGCTTTAAAATGAAAATTCTCAAAAAAGGACAAATCAACACTAATTCTAGGGTTTAACATTATTCTTATTAACAGTAGTATTTTACAGGATTTGACATAACAAAATACTTGGCACACTTTTTTGAGCGTAAAAAGCATTCACCTCATTTATTTTTTTTCAGAGCTTTATAAAAAACCTGAAAGTTCAGAAAACTAAAAAAAAAAAATAAATCGATAAATCATGGAATCACAGAATGATTGAGATTGGAAGGGACCTCAAGGTTATCATGTGCAATCCTCCTGTTCAGGCAGGGTAACCTAGAACTGGTTGCCCAATACCATGTCCAGACAGCTTTTGTATATGTCAAGGGTGGGAGACTACACAACTGCTCTAAGCCACCTATGCCAGTGCTCAGTCTCGCCCCCACATTAAAAAAGATTTTCCTGGTGCTCAGACAACACATCCTGAGTTTCAGTTTGTGCCCATTGCCTCTTGTCTTGCCTCTGGACACCACTGAAAAGAGCCTGGCTCCCTATTCTTTGTAGCCTCCCTTCCGGTGTTTGTATATATGGTACATTGATAAGTTCCCCCCTGGAGCTTTCTCTTTTCAGGCTGAACAGTCCTAGCTTCCTCAGCCTTTCCTCATAGGAGAAATGCTCCAATCCTTTCATCTTCTTAGCAGCTTCTCATTGGGCTCTTTCCAGCATGCCCATGTCTTACATCCTCTTCCCCAAGCAATGCCACAGCAGGGCCTGACTCCAGCTCCCCACAGCCCTGCTTTCCCTGTCCATGGGCCCTGCTGAGCCAGGCACACCTGCAGGCCCATGTCTTGGCCTGACCTCAGCCTGTCCACATCAGCAGTGAGGAGCCTGATGGCTAGGGCTGGGGCTGCCCCCAGTGTTCCATGGCTGCCCTGCTCCTTGTTGGGCGGTGGGACTGTCCTGGCACCCAGGCTCCACCATGACACCTGATGGGGACATCCTGACCCCATGGTGCAGCCATCCTTTGAGGCTTTCTGAGGTTGAGCTTGAGGAGTTGATTACCCAGAAGTGAGGACATAAGAAAACTATGGTTGGTCCCTTTGTGTGTATCCCCTGAAACATTGTGAGATTCTTTCATGATTAAATATTCAGAATTCTTTTCTCCAGCATGAATGGAAGGACTGTAGCTGGTGCACTTGTCTTAGAATTAAAAGTTTAAAAAAAATTGAGGTAATTTTGTTACTTTCTGGAGATTTCAGTGTTTTATCTGTACAAAAATATCAACCTGCCTTCTAACAACTGTTTCTAAAATAACTACTATGTGCTTATCACTGCTTGTCACTTTTTTAAGAGCTGGATTTGATGCCAGCAAATTTTATTCACAAAATGTTAAGTACTGCCAGCTGTAATGAATTTCAGGAGAGCAGCATTTTGAACACATGAATTACAGTATACAGATAGACCCTATAGTTACAAAAAGCAATGCTTAGAGTTTGTGTTTCCTGTTTGTAATAGGTGAATATGCATGCTTTCTTTTCTATCGCTGCTGTTAATATAAACTCATTAATACCGTGAAGCACTCAGTTACCTATAGGGCAAGGATAACTCTACAAGGAAATGAACACATCTATGTGTGGAGAAAATATGCAGACGGCGTGGTAAATGCAACATGGTATTGCATATATTTAGTGCTAGACCAAACTGCACATAGGGAAAGTGGCATGTGTATGCATAAATTATATATAGACAGGTTAAATTATTTCTGTTTGTGAGTAGAGTAGCTTGATGTGGATGCATCCAGAACATGCCAAGAGTGTAAGTAACCTTCTACCCACAGACCCTCTCCTCTTCCCTTCCCAAATCCACAAGGCTTCTAAATTTAGGAGCATGTTTGAAAAAAAAATTGAAGAGGTAATTCTCAACAACAGGTCAAAATGAAACAAAACAGAAATAAAAAAGGTTTATAAATGATCTCTCCCCCTCCCGCCCCCCTTCCTTTAAGTCTTTTCGAGACAGTTTTATTTTTAGGTTTGTTTTCATAGACTTTCTTGTTTCCTTTTAACAAAACATCCATACAAGGCACATTTGACAGAATCACAGAATCACAGAATCACAGAATGGTAGGGGTTGGAAGGGACCTTCAGAGATCATCTAGTCCAGACCCCCTGACAGAGCAAGTTCACTTAAAGCAGGTTAGACAGGAATGCATCCATGTGGGTTTTTAATATCTCCAGAGAAGGAAACTCCACAACCTCTCTGGGCAGCCTGTTCCAGTGCTCTGTCACCCTCAAAGTAGAGAAGTTCCTCCTCATGTTAAGATAGATATTCCTTTGTTCCAGCTTGTGCCTGTTGCCCCTTGTCCTGTCTTTGGGCACCACTGACAAGAGTTTGGCCCCATCCTCTTGACACCCACCCTTCAAATATTTAAAATATTTATGATATTTGTGCTTTTCTTTAGATTTACAGGGGTTGCAGCTGAGGTCTGGCTTAACTTTTTGTTCTCTCATCGGTGTCACAATCCCTTGTTTAATCTATATCATTATTATATTATAAAGAAAATAAAATCAAACATCTTCAATATGTATAATAAAAAGACAGTATTGCATAGATTGATTACAGTTTTATACAATCATTTTTCCGATTACAGTTCGATAAAGAGTATTTTATTTTGCAGGATAGCTTTATGAACAATAATACATGACCTTAAGTTCCATTTCTTCTGTCCTTGGAACAGTTCTATCTTTACATCTGTAAGACTAATCTCTATGTGTAGTAAGTACCTTCTAATGATTGCCAACCGAATTTTAGGAGAAAAGGGACATTATTTTTGGAAATAATTGAGTTGATGTTTTAGCTTGTTCCATCAAGGATATAATTGCTACAGAAGTTATTTTGATATAAGAAGAATGGCAAAAGATGTGACATTCTCTGTGCTGTCTTCTGGTAATGTAGCTTCTCCAGCCTGCAAAGAAAACAGATGAGGAGGTGTGTTCCCTGTCCTTCAGGAATCTGATCTGCTATAGCATGTTTCCTTCACTGACCATTATGTCAGTGTTATCAGTCCCATCTGGAGTATGGTGCTGTGTGCTGTTCTCTCTAGCAGGTGAACTATATTCTACCTTTTCTTGACAGTCTCAGAACACACTCTCATGCAAGCTTCACACTCCTCTTTTCCATCAGACTACAGTTCTCAAACTAGGAAAAGTAATGTAGTTGAAAATCATTAATTAAATTCCTATGGTAAGACAAAATCTTTTTTCTTTCACCAGTTTCTAAAACTAGACTAGACTCCTACATAAGTAGGAGTGCGCCCTAAGTATTATTACTAACTCTTCTCTATTTAAAAAATCTCAAAGCCTTGGCCATTTTCTGCATTTTGAAATTTCCTGTTGTCCTTCATAGGGAGGATTTTTTTCAATGTTTGAATTCACATATTAAAAATATTTTGTCACCCATTTTCAGACAGAGAACATGAAAAAATTAGTTCACACTTAAGACAATCAAAGGGACCAAGGGTTTATCTATGCATTTTAATGTTAAAGATGTCCAAATATACAGAAAATTTTAAGTTGGTTGCTTTTCTTCAACTTAATACTAGGTAAGAATGGGAAAGCTTATGTTTTTGTTTTGTTTTCTTATCAATGTTTAATTGCATTAAAAAAATCTAATTCTAATACATCATAGATATTCTCAAATATTTATTGTAACATTGCCTTTGTTCATGTTGACATGTAGGTAAATTTTGTAGCATTGTAAAACCAGTGCTTAAACAAAAAAAAAACAAACCTATTTAGGTTTTGGATAAGTTTGAATGAATGTGTATATAGCTATAAAAGACAGTGCATGGACATGGGAAAATAGGCATGAGCACAAAAAATTACAAAGGAATAGAAACTCAACTATTGAATAGTTGAGTTCAGGCTGCCTTGTTCTTTATCAGAAGATTTTTCTAAGTCCTCTGACATCTATATTTCAGTGTTGATGTGAAATGCGTTGTGTTTCCTGGATGGGAGGTGTTGAGTCAATGGTCAAAATTTGAGGACACTTGATCTAACGTAACATCTTGAGCTACAGCCCACTAAATAGACTGGAAGAAAAGCTTTTATATTTTTCACACCTTTTATTTCCCCACTAAGGGGTCAGAAAATGCTTCTAAGTCTTAATGATGTAACAGTCTTTTTTTTCAGAATCAATCCCAGCTACTGTGTAACATCTCCGTCTCCTTTGGGGAATCAATATCTTAAAAGTTACTCAGAGCAAAAGTTAGGTCTATATTATAGGTCAAGCCACGTTGACAGGTTGACAAGGCAGAGAAGGTCATTTATCCTGTATGGCAGAACCAGGAACAGAGCTCTGTTATGATCAATCCACTAACAGGATAAGAAACTGTCTCAAAGTGACATGCTGTGTCCATTGAACTTAAACAGCACCAATCTGCTGTTCATTTAAACCCTGCCTTTGGCAATTTTCTGGAAATGTGTGTTGAGCACTTCAGTTAGTTCTTACACTTCTTTCTGTAAGTCTTTGCCTGGAATTTTGTCCTTGCAGAAAAGTTCCCTTTAAAAAAGTTTATATGTTCCAGCACTTAAAATGAATATCCAGATTTTACTTCAGAAGACTGTCCCATGGAACAAACTTTAATCAAAGAGTAACTGATGTACATTTCATGTTGCTATATGAATATAATCTTGAAACAGTACACATTCATCTCAATAACTGTTCAAAATTGCATATGTGTGTGTGTGTATGAATATACTAAAATTGAAATGTGAACTTTCTGGACTTGTGCTCTAAAAGGTCAATATTATTTGATGGGAGTTCAAAATATCAGTTAATCTTGCCTACATTTTACAGTTCCAAGAAAAAGGGAAGAAAAATATTATCTAATTAATTCTATTGCACACTTAAGATATTCATAAGACCATCCTAACCAATACCTTTACATGAGCACACACTTCTAGCAGTACAGATTCAGAACATGGCGTCCCCTATAGGCTTTCTTTCTCAATGTCTTCCCAGGCATTCCTGTTTCACCATTACTTTATTTATTTGGAGGGATCTGCTCCAATACCATGTTTAGAGTTAACTCTTTAATACCTTGTTAGTGCATATGAAAAATACACTAAAAGTAGTACAAGGGAGAAAGTAGCATATATAAAAATGCTTAACCATATTCTTCAAGGCATCAGTGAGTGAAATAAGAATCACCACCCAAATTATCAGAGAGACACTTTTTGTCATTAAAATATTATGTTTGAAAAATGGTACTGTATTGGGTATATGTGGCAAGTTCTTGGTAGCAGTTGAGGGATGCAGGTGTGGCCTCTGTGAGAAGGCCACATGGCTTTTCAGTACCTTTTCTGTACTTGAGTTGTGATACCTTTTCAGTATCACAAATCATTCCAATCAATTCTGCACAGCCAATAGATTGAGGAACATGAATATTTTTTTGTCACTCGTACTGCATCACAAATAGTGCATGCAGTTCTGCCCCCCCGAGACAGGAAAGATATTGGTAAACCACATCAAGTCCACCAGGATGGTCATGGCTGGAGAACTTCACCTTTGAGGAGAGGCTGAGGACCTCTGCCTTTTTCAGATTGGAGAAGAGCCAGCTGTTGGAGAGCTAACAGCAGCCTCCTCCCTGCCTCCCACTCCAAACCAATTGAGAGGTTACTAAGAAGACAGAGCCAGGGTCTCTACTGCTATGTATAGCAGGACAACAAAAGACAGTGGTCCTAAATTGAAACAAGATGATGCCAGCTGGATATAGACAAATAAAAATTTCACTCAGAGGATAATTTAGAAGCAGAGCAGGCTGCCCAGAGAGGTTGTGCAGTCTCCATCCACAGATTTTTTAATACTCAGCTGAATAAATCCCTAAGCAACGTGGTCTGAATGCAGTTAATCCTGCTTGGAGCAGGTGGTTGGACTAGATGACCTCCTGAGGACCATATCAACCCAAGAGTCTGTGATTCTGCCAGTTTTGCTTTTTTATGAGGCATATGCAAGACCTTCAGTGACAATGGCAGGAAAGTTGCTCAAGTAATTCAGCAGAGAATAATACATTGGAGGGGAATATACCCTCACTCTGTAAAAGTTTACAAAATGTTCTCAACAAGTACTTTCTCTTTGATTTATCCCCTTAAAAACTAAGATTCAGTTCCTAAGTATATTATTATAATTGTACTAGCAAACTTAATACCTTGCAGATCTGATGAACTCTTGTAGATATTTTTTTTCTTCTTCATCTCACCTGCTGAAAGCACGTAGGATTTCTTCAACCTCTAACAAAACTAAATGATCAATGGAGAACAAATGTTGAAAAATTAAAAAAAAAACAACCAACCACCCCACCCTAAAACCCAAGAAGTTTCTATCGTTAAGTTTTTCTAATCATTAACTTTACTGAAAGCTATATAATTAAATTTTTTCCATGATTTATATACACATTTTATGTGGAAAACATTTTGCGTGTGCATGTAAATTTATGTGGAAGTATGTGTTTTACAGCACACTCAGGTAACTGGAGAGTCCCATGCCTTTTGAACCTTACCTGGATAATTAACATTCCAAGCAAGACAGTGCTCAACCACTTTTTCCTGAGGCCATGCACTCTCTAGCTTTGGGGGACAAAGACTGTATCCCTCACCACTCTGCCTTGCTACCACCAGTGCAATTGCAGTGATATTGCCACACAGGGTGAAAAGCTTTCTAAAGACAATAAAATGACATGCATATAAAGCATTCAGAAAGTGATTTATACCTGTAGCAATACATTTCTTCTTTCATCTTACGGTATCACAAGAAATATTTGTTTAAGTTCTACTTATACAATTGTATAGTTTCTTGTATAAACAGGTGGAATGAAACTGAAACCTCTGTCTGGCTCCATTGAAATCTGTAGAAGGGACTTTTAACTTCAGCTCTCTAATAGAAGTACTGATGGATAGGTATGGTTTTTATGTAAATTTTTAACATAGTTTACAAAATTTATAAAATTTTCCAACTGCTATAAAACAACAAAATAGTAAAAATGTATAATCAATCTATACTCTGTGCCAAAACTTTCTAACAGAATAATTCATAGTACCATCCAAGAGGACAAATATGCTTTTAAAAGTTCATCTACCATCCAGTTATTTTATGTTTTGAAACAATAAAATCAAACTAACCTGTCTGTCTTTGTTAACATCACATTAATTAAATAGATGTATGTATAACATTTATGTAAAGGCATTTTCTGGAAGAAAAATTGTAATCAGTTTAATATGCTGGCAAAGGTTTTAGAATGTTACTCTTCAGATCTGTAGTTAATTGTCTTATTGAGGTAAGACATTCAAAATGTTCAACAGTATATCAGTTTCCATTCAGTTCAGTACAATTTCTCAAAGTAGAATATACCATGTCACTTTTAGACATGAGCAATGTAAACTTTCATGTCTAAGTTGCGGCGCAGGAACTTCATTGTCTACTTTCTAGACAATGAAGAGAAACAAGATGTTGTTTGTCTGATTATTCTGCTTAAATGTAAATACTGACTCTGCCCACTTCCTAGACATGTTGATTTATTCCTATTGACTATAAAGACAGCCTCGGTGTTCATCTGCTTTTAGCAATATTAATTCTTTCATGAATTCTACCTTCACTATGTTGAGAATGCAGGCTGTTTTAACTCACACACACGTGTACACACATGAGAAGAGACTCTCATGTGCTTTTCTACACCCACAATTTTGAGTATTAAAGGGTAGATCAGCATAGATTACACTTATATAGCTATATTATAGAAATTCAGATTAGAAGAAAAACCTTTTTTTGGATTAGTGAATTCAAAAAGATAGTAAACTAAAGGTCAGAACAACTGACTAGCCTACTCTCTGGAACATACACTCAATGTACCTTAATATATTCAAAAATTATCTGAAAAATCAATAAATAAAACAGTGACAGTATGCTGATGATGAAAATATTTTTCAGAGCATTAAAAAAAGGTGACAAAAATCTACAAGACTCTTCTAGTAGTAAAACACTTGGCACAACTAGCAGAAGGGAATGAATGTTAGTTGCAAAAAGGAAAATAAAATAATACATAACATGATATCCAAATTACCATTACCACTGAAAAAAACAGACCTTAAACTCATTATGAATGATTATCAGAAAATGAACTCAACATTCCACATTTGTGAAAAAGCAAGAAGTACAGTTGGAAATCTTAGGGAGTTATTTATTAAATATCAAATATATAAAAGTATTGTGTGCTTGATAGGTCTCTATTTAATCTATACTTTAAAACCAGAGTGAAGTATTAGTGAACACATCTCAAAAAATATTAAAGAATACATTAGATCGCATGATGTTATAGTAAATAAAGAATGGGAAATTAAATTTACTATTATTCCAGACCAGACTAAGTAGGTAGATTTCTAGCTGTCCCTTTTCTAGGTCTAGGAAAAAAATAAAGACCTAGAAAAGGAACAAGCAAAAGTGTGAGAAAACCAGGGATATGGAATAGTCTTCACAGAGAGAGAAGAAATAGCTTAAGTTTCTTCAGCTTGGCAAAGAACTGTACGAATGTGTGTGACTATGGAAGGTGAATCGAGAAATTTTTTTTTAGGTTTTGATTTATTTCCTCAGAATAGCAAAATTAGCAGGAAGCACAAGCAAAGAAAAGGCACTTGGACACTTCTTTTTTATACATACTATACTAAGCAAAAGTGGTGAAAAGGGCATGGATTCATTATCAGAAAGTCCTAAAAACAATGATTGCCAGCAACTGGGTGACAAAAGATCACTTCGTGGTTATCCTATTTCTTTTGTTCTTTCTCCTGCTGTCTATTGTAAGATCAATCTTGGGCTGAACCACTATGGCTTTCTTATCGTCTCGTCTTATAGGAGATGTGCCCATCTGCTGCTTAAGTACAAAATGTGTCTTATTGTAGCTGTTTCCCTGAACAGGCCGCCTTTGTGCAGCAAAGCGGGAGAGCAGCCAGAGTGATTTGCGCAGGCTTTGCTGCAAAGCCTATTGACATTGGCAGGAAACCTTCCATGAACTTTAGTAGGATTCGGCCAGGCCAAGCATCCCCCCACCTCCTAAGTGTTATAAGAAGGTAAGTACTATGCATACTGTAGCTCATATAGTCAAACATAAAAAAAAAAAAATAAGGATGTTTATTTCTTCTTTGATAGGTATTCTCTGCAAAATGACAAAAGAGTCAGGATTGCAGTGGACAGCTACATATAAAGATATAAAAGTATGAATCTTTTAGGAAATATTAGAATGTTAATACAATTCTCAGAATAGGGTAATAGGTGACCAAAAGCTGGAATGGGGGAAGAGGCTTTCCAGAGTGCTCTTTTTTGGCATGTGGCAGTCTGTGAAACATTTATAAGCAGGCAAACACAGAACTTTTTGTTTAACTGATTCACTGATCAAGAAGGCTGTAACAGCAGTATCAATTCTTGCAGGTGTGACAGGAAAAAATGGAAAGCATACATACTAGTTAACCTATATAGAGGTATTTGTGTTAAATATTGCAACTGTTTTCAGCTCAGATTGGACCACAATATTTCTACTCATGAGAGACTCACACTATAATGAGGAAAATATATTGTATTACTTGACCTACTGTCAGGTAGTGAAATAAGAGGAAGATAAGTGAAAGTATTTGTTCACTTTACACAAGAAAAACAATCAACATGGACATATATTTCAGATTAAAAAAAGACTTAAAGTTTTGTGTACAATATGGATTTGAAACAGTATGATATTTTCCGTATTATCATTACATTTTTGCAATCATGCAGATCAGTGATTGCCTTCTAGAATTCAGGTTTAAATAATACTGCAGGAAAAATGTTTACTTTGAAAAGATCAGTGTCTTCAAGATTCCCAGATATTTCCTGTGTATGCCTTTACAATTTTACTGCTTTTCCTAACAATAGTTCTTCCTTTAAAATTCTATGTGGCACAGACTAGCAAAACTTCAAACTCTCTCTCCTTCACCCTAACTGTTAATAGTTGTAAAGATTCAAAGAAGTGCTGGAGGAGCTCTATGACTTCTTCCAGCACTTTTAGAATTAAGCAGTTGGGCACCTCAGTGATTTTTATCTTCAGTAACCTCTGATGAATATTCCTGTCATTTCTACACAAAGGGACATAAACACATTCTTCAAAAATCATTTCCTCCATTACATGGAGAGGTATAACTTTAGGAAATGGCTGGTTTTTCTCTTATTCCAATGTGCCTGCTACAGGGAGGACTAGGCTGCATGTGCAATACCATTTTAAGCCACTGAAGTTTAAATCAATAAAGAATGTGAAATAGAAGTGCATTGACAGATATTTTAATTCATACACCTACCAGCAGCCCTGAACATCCTGCAAATCATCCTTCCTCTTTCACATTTTTACAAAGAGAATGTTCTCTGAGGCAACTGAGGCTTGTCCTGCTTACACTGTGTAATGTAACTGTACTGGCCTCTTCAGTCTGATGCACTAAACCTTACCTGAATTATCTGATTAATTAGCTAGGGCAGCAATTAGTAGAATGGTCTATTTTATTTGCACTAACCATCCTCTGCCCTAGAGGAAAACTTAGCACATTCTCACTATTATATTTTAGAACACCACTAATAAAGACAAAAAGCAAATGGAAGGGAAAATTCAATTTTACTTTCTAACTAAAGGAGACATTATTATAAAGCACAGCTTCACATGTTCACTTTTTGTGTGTGTGTGTGTGCACACAGGGAAGTGTATGGGTTTGTTTTTTTTTTAAATAGCTGACATAGAGATATTTTCATCTGGGCTTTCTCAGTGTGGTTTGTGAGTTTTTCTTATTCTTATGAATTGTTTTTGTAAGGGTTTTTTTAATTATTTTTTCAAGACAATTTGACGAAGTTTTTTAACTGCTGATTAATCTAGAGAGAAATATTTCAGTTTTCACAGAAAATTTGTAGCCAAAAATAGTACATACATATATTTAAGAGATATCATAGCAATCTTTTTATCTGTTGTCTCCATCAATCCTTATGTCAAAGATAAGTGTGGGATCAGTACAAATATTACTGGTAATAATTATAGGGAAAAAAAATTAAAACAACAACGAAAAATCTCCTAAGCATCAAAAAAGGTCCATTTATAATTTGGACAACAGCTTGTGTCTGTACTTATCTCAGCTATTCCATTCTATACCATGGACAGTGGGACAGAGTGCACACTCAGCAAGTCTGCCGACGACACCAAGCTCAGTGGCGTGGTCGACATGCTGGAGGGAAGGGATGCTGTCCAGAGGGACCTGGACAAGCTTGAGAGGTGGGCTTGTGCAAATCACATGAAGTTCAACCAAGCCAAGTGCAGGGTCCTGCACCTGGGGTGTGGCAATCCCAGGCACAAATACAGGTTGGACGGAGAATAGCTGGAAAGCAGCCCTGAGGAGAAGGACTTGGGAGTGCTCATGGATGAAAAGCTCAACATGAGCCGGCAATGTGCACTGGCAGCCCAGAAAGCCAACCACATCCTGGGCTGCATCAAGAAAAGTGTGGCCAGCACATCACGGGAGGTGATTCTACCCCTCTACTCTGCACCCGTGAGACCCCACGTGGGGAACGGTGTCCAGCTTTGGAGTCCTCAACACTGGAAGGACATGGACCTGTTGGAACGGGTCCAGCAGAGGGCCACAAAGATGATCAGAGGGCTGGAGCACCTCCCCTACGAAGACACGCTGAGAGGGCTGGGGTTGTTCAGCCTGGAGAAGAGAAGGCTCCGGGGAGACCTCATAGGAGCCTACCAATATCTGAAAGGAGCCTACAGGAGAGCCGGAGAGGGACTCTTTGTCAGGAAGTGTAGTGACAGGACAAGGGGTAATGGTTTTAAATTGGAAGAGGGGAGATTTAGATTAGATACCAGAAAGAAATTCTTTACTGTGAGGGTGGTGAGGCACTGGAACAGACTGCCCAGGGAAGTTGTGGATGCCCCATCCCTGGAAGTGTTTAAGGCCAGGCTGGATGGGGCTTTGAGCAACCTGGTCTAGTGGGAGGTGTCCCTGCCCATGGCAGGGGGGTTGGAACTAGATGATCTTTAAGGTCCCTTCCAACTCTAACCATTCTGTGATTCTATGATTCATTCTGTGACATAGTTTCGCTGATCTTCCTTTGAATCTTTGTGTTACTGGATGGAGGTCCATGAAAGTGCAGTCGCACAAAGATTATACTTGTTAACATTTGAAAGCATAATGTCGCCAGTGCAAAGAACAAAGAGTAGAACAATCTTTCTTGTATGTATATGGATAAATACAGAAATATATAACATACATTTAAACAGAGGCATGATTTGAGCAACAACCTTCTCAAATGTTAAACTACTGTTCTTGGTGTCTTAAAATATTAAATGAGTAAAATTGTTCCTGATACTCATCTGATATTTCCTATATAATCATCTGATATATCCCATATTTAACTAGAAACATGTAAAGATTTTATTACTCTTCTGTTTGATTTCAAATAAAAAGAAGGTCTATGTATTTGTCTGAAGTTATGTAAAAATTGGCTTATTGTAAAGTATTCACTCCTATAGATTTTATCAGTAGAAGAATAATGAAGACTACTTTTTTGAGTGCAATACAAAGAAAAGATCTAGTCTTACTAGATCACTAGATCCTTGATTAATGGGGGCATGGTTGTCTTTTAAAACTATACTACTTTTTTAAAATATTGATATTCCTTGAAAAGTGTTCCAGGCATCACTGCATTTAATAGAAAGTTGGGTTTTATTTTTGCTTTAATTAGCAAACTAGAAGCAAAATAAGCAAAATAATTGTAATAATTAACAAATGCCAGCATCCATTAGAAATTATGAAGAGAAAAATTAATAAAAATATTAAAAATATTAATTTTCCTTTATTCTTGAAAATAGTTTGTTTTATTAATTTTATTGCTGAGCTAATTACTAAGAGATCATTTGCTTTGGGTAAACCACTGTAGTTTTTGCTTGATTTCTCTTTTACATAAGCACATTATCACATGAAAGGATGAGCACAATAAAGCTCTGTTGCTAATATTTTTTTTTTAGTTATTTATTGCAGCTACATAATGACTGCTATAAAATTAATGGATCAGTTTAAGACATACAATTAAGAAGCCATATTTGACAAATAATTATTTCAGTAAAATTTGGTTGGCTGAATTTCCACTCTTCAGATCACACTGATGACCAGTTTTACCATGAATGCCATATAAAGGAAACTCATTTTCTTAGGAAACTCTGTTCCCATCACATAGCTCAATAAGTGGAACTACTGTCTTGGAGGGCGATATACCTTGTCTGCTGTTATACTTTTTTTTCTCTTTCTCTCTCTCTTTCCCTGAGTTTTATGAAAAAGACAGTATAGTCGGAATATTATTCAGGGAAAACCATTATGAGTTACATGGTTTTTTAG
Organism: Limosa lapponica baueri; assembly: GCA_002844005.1. Taxonomy (NCBI): domain Eukaryota; kingdom Metazoa; phylum Chordata; class Aves; order Charadriiformes; family Scolopacidae; genus Limosa; species Limosa lapponica. The sequence goes on from KZ505728.1 coordinate 744,706, forward strand.
TTGTGGGGTTTTTTTGTTTTGTTTTTGTTTTGTTTTTCTCTGAGGGGAGGTTACTTCATTAGTCTCAAACAAATATCTCATAACTTATCATCTACGACTGTATGGGTGAAGGCATCTGCATAGAGGTGACTGAGTACCGTCATGCATGATCTCTTCAATGAATCATCAGTTAAAAAATAAAATATTTGTTACAAAATATTTGCAGTTCTGATTTTTTTTTTCATTTCTATACTAGATTAATAAAGTGTATGGATTATCAAGTAAAACAGATTAAAACTGAAACTTGGAAACTCTTTCTGAAAAAATGAAGCCTTTCTCTAATGGTAGCATAAAGACATCTGTAAGAACACAGTAAGCGTATTTCAGACTCTAACAAGTAGGGGTCATATATGCAAGAGCAAACTTGGGTCTTCTAATTCCCAAATGGAGGGACATTTTAAATTCAGTACCATCAACAATTACAAATCTGGTGTTAGTATCCACGAGGGAAAAGCTAACATTTCAATATGCTCAGTGTAATTAGACAAAATTGTCTTTTACTGCAATTCATAGGGATAAATTGTTCCCTCAAATATAGACAATAGTTCACCAGACTGCTTGGTATAACTATTCTTGTTAATTTGTTGATATTAAGAGACATATGGACCGTATTGCTGAGAGAAGTCAGATGAACTTATTCAAGGGATCTGGGGCATATTTAAGGACATTAAAAGGGCAAGATATTGCAAGTAAATTCTGCAACAAAAATTTATTCAGTTTACCTTTATCCTTTGTTCTCCCCAAATCCATATTTTATCATTAGCAAGTAGCAATGTACAAAATCATAAACTATGAATCACCTCGTGGACTATATATCAAAACTCTCATTCATTAAAAAATAGGTTATAATCCCTTTTCAGCTGGTTTGTATGTGTGAGTCAGACTGCAGACACTGCACGTAATTCCAAAAATGACATGCTATTGATTTTGGAAAATGTGCTTTGTTTTCCTACAAACAAGGAATTTTATTCTCTAACAAAAGATGAATATTTGAGGAAAACACAATTTATTCTTATTTACTTACAAAAATATTGTTCAAGTTTATTTATTCAAGTGGTCCAAAGCCAGCACTTCTTCAGGCTTTGGCTGAAATGTTTTCTGTAACTAAGTGAGCAGGACAAGATTCTCTGTCTTCTCAAAGATTTATGTCAGAAGTGAATCTTAACATTTTGCCCCTCCTGACTCAGTGATGTCACCAAAGGACTGTAAATTCGAAGCGAAACAGAGTATTACTGTGAAAAGGACTCATTAGTAACTTAAGGGCTAATTCTGGTTCCCCCTGAAATCAATGGAAAGATCATCCTACAATATCAGCTGGGAGCTATGCTTCTAAAGAAGACTATAACCAATTAGATTAAATGTGTATGGTGGTTTCCTAAGAGATGTTTTGCTAAAAATCCCCCAAACCCAGACATGATAGAATTTTCAATGTCTTTTGAGATGATGTTTCATCATCCTAAGATTTATGTTTACTATGTTAGAAAAAATAAATATGTCAAATTTCAACACAAAGAAACTCAGTTTTGATCTAGAACTTTAGTGGGTAACCTAGAGATCAAGAATACATAATTTGTATAAAAGCAGGAAGACATCTTACAATTAAAACTAAACATCTGTTTTTCTTTAAAAAATTTGGACTAAGTGTCAAATAATAGCCTAACTATTGTAAATATTTTTCTTAACCTGTGGTACACATTTAGTACCAATACTGCACTTCAGGGGTAGTATATACCAGACATTTATTATCTATGTATTCATTTTTTTAATGTAAATAAGACCAGAAAAAAAGTGCACAAAACCAACCACCAAAGCCATAACAAACAAATAAAACCCACTGAGAAGTAAACAAACAAAAAAACCCATGTCACCAAGAAATTAAATGTAGAGTATGATCAAATAAAGGAAGGATTGTGAATTAAGCGGAAATACGCTGCAGTATACTACTCAGAAAATAGATTTTACAGTTATCTAAGTGATATGATCTAAAACTTTAATTAAAACTTTCCCTCAATAAGTAAAGGATATTAAAAAGAATTATTGGAAAATGCTATAAAGGAGTTGTAAAAAGGGACTCAGCTCAATTCCTCTAACATGTAATATCTACTACAAGTCACCTTTATTTAAAAATACTGAGGGCAGTTCTAAGAACCCTATAAATCTGCATAGTCAAGTTATACTAATATAAAATCTTAAAAAACAGTTTTGAGTAATAGTTGAAGAACAGACACTAGACATATTCAAAAAAGAAAAGTTCAACCATCATTTTAATCAAAGTTAATTGGAATTACTTGTTTTTTAAAAATGTTGTTATATTTGTGTTTTATTTGCCAAAAACTGAAGCTATTTTCTGTACTCTGTACTTCTCTATATGTTTTTCTACTTCCTATTAAAGTTTGACATTGAACAGTGAAAAAGAAAACTCACCGAAAAAGTACTTTGGTAAAATAGTCTCCACTTCATAATTGCAAAAATTTGATAAATGACTTAATTTTCATGGAATACAAAATTAATTACCAATGAATATTCTATATAATTTAGGAAAAATATAATTAAGGAAATAATTATTCTTGAAGTATGATATTGTAGGAAGCATATGTAGAAACTCATTTATCCTAAGAAACTTGAATTTGATGTAATATATTAACTGAACATGTGTTGAAGCTGTCATTTTTTAATATTCCCCAACAATTACTTCCTCTTCTCTCCAGCCAAACATTTCCTCCTGTCAAAAAAGATCAAGGTTTGAGTTTTACAAAGGTTACTTTGTGATGCATGACAAAAAGTTTTGACATACCCTTGCAGCTTCACCAGAATATTCTGTGTTTCCTGAATACTTATTTTAATTTTTACCACCCTTTCCACCTGTATTTTTTTCTCTTCTTTTATGTGGTGACTACTGGCAACTCTTTTCAGGGGGAGACATACCAATATCTTTCCTGTTTCCTTCTCCCTGAAAGTACACTCTTTCTGATAAATCAAAGTGACTGGACTTATGAATATAAAAAAACATGTGTTCATTATTTCTTATGAGTAGTGGCAAGTGAGTAAAGAAGACTGACCCATGAAGCACTCTCCGTTCCCTCTATATTTATATACAAAATACAAGCAAGAAATAAAGCGTGGCATAAAGAACTATGACTTCTTTATTTAAAATTATTCCCATTTTATAAGTATGGATCAGAGGTATTCATGGGATCTAAGGGAATATCTACACTACAGGTACAAATAGTGTTAGGGGATATTCCCTGACTCTGGGACTTGATCTAAGTCAAACTTGTAGAACAGACCTTTCCTTGATCTTTGTCCATTTCTGCTAATACTTTTTGATGCAATTCATGGGCATGGTTCAGGACTTAGTATGGGCCAGTATGCATCTTTAACAAAATGCACTTAGTATGTATCTTTATCAAAATGCAATCTTGATGCATCTACTGATGCTGCGTATATCAACATGTTTAGCTAATGGGAACTGGTCATTATATGACTATTATCAGAGAACAGGCTCAGGGGACTTTTAATTTAATGGAACAGGAATAAATTATGAGCCCTCTTACTCCTCAGGCTTCTTCTGGTAGAATATTAACACTTGCTCACTTTAAAAATGATGCTGTAGAATAGAGAAAATAGATGTAACATTTGCAGTCATCATACACAGCAAAAAGTTATCTTTAGCTCCACTATTTCTAATACAATTGATAATGTAATTTCCTTCCACAACACATGAGATGCTTAGTAAGAATTATGTAGCAATTCATATTCTTTTCCACTGAGCTAAGTCAAATACAGTGGGATTTATCTCATCTACTTTTAAATTTTTATGATGCAGACATCTACATCTGAGCTTGCCAGCTAGATGTTTTATTCTGTGAATAAAAATGGGTCCTTCAAGAACATGATTCATCTCATCATAATATAGATATCTAAAATGGTTAGAAGGACTTTGTTTTGGAAGTAATATGTATCTCCTTGAATTATAAAGAGAATCTAGTTGATTAATCAAGATGCAGATAACTACATAGCTTAAACTGGGAAGGCCTTAGACATAACTTTGTGTTCTATAAAAATATTCTGCCAGAAACCTTACCCCAGATCTCTTATTTGAGTGCTTGCATTTTCTAAGTGTCATTTTAGTTATGATTTCTCAATAAATACCTTAGGTATTTTAGGAATAAGTGTAGCTATTTTCCAATCATGTGGTCAAATAACATGAATTTCCCAGAATGCTCCATGTAGAACCACAGCAAAAAAATAATTAATGAAAAATAAAGGTAACATTTATCATGAATATTAATTACTTGCATAAGCAAATTTGCACAAATTGGTTTTTTTTTGTGGATATAAAAATATTTGCAGTCGAGACATTTTTATCTTTTAAACTACTGCTTTTTCAGATAAGATAGGAACATGTTAATATTTCCACTAACAAAATTCTTTACTTTCTTTGTTAGACTAGAATTGGAGTTTTCATATTAACCATCATTAATGTTTCTTTCAAGTCTTTACACATATGTAAATTCTTGTCTTTTAAACAGACCTAGGAATTCTTTTCATCTATTCACCTTATGAGTGTCTTCTTATACTTGGGTGATGCAAATTTGTAAAGACTGTCTGGAAAGAAAAACAGCAGATATATACTCATGTACACATGTAAATCACTACTACGTCTGCCAGAAAAAAAAAAAAATCCATTAATTTTTCCCTGTATTCTTACATCGTCTTGTCCTGATTTTCCTTTCTGCTACTACTTATCAGAATCCTCTGGTTTGTGTTAAACAGGGATGAAATTGCAGAGAAATAGAGAGTCAGCATTTTAAATGACTCAGGTCTTCCCTATCTATGTCATTGTGACAAATCTTTATAGGAACATTATAGATACAGAATTAGTGATTAGCTCCATTTCTATGCACTCCTGTATCTCTGCAACAGAGAATGATCATCAAATTCACATTATCTGGGAGCTTGGGAGTTAGCAGTAGCTGACCATGCCAGCTGGAAGAGGCTTAAAACATGTGTTATGCTATTAAGTAGCATTACAATGTACCAATAATGGATTACAAAAAAATGTTACAGACCTTGTTACTCAGAAGTATAGATGTATTGTGCACATTATGCAGCCATGGTAATGCATTTTCCTAAAGGAAAAAGGATGAATTGGTATACAGTTTAGCATAATGAATTATACAGAGGTGAAACTGAGTTAAATAAATGCACACAGCAAAAATAAATACAGAAAAATTAAAGTATGAGCATGAATGTTAGCAATGGTAGAATTTTAGACTATTCTTTTTTCTTTGTCTCATTTTGTAGCTACAACACGTTTTCCCTTCTGGCCTTATATAGGCCCAGCAATTATCACTGTTGCACTGTGGCTGCAAACAATTTCCTAAAGGACACTCTTATATGTAATGGACAGTCAGAAAAAAATCATCATCAACAACAATAGTAAAATCCTCCAATTTAACACAGGAAACAGAAGGAGGTTCAAGTCTGAAGAAATCCTGAATCTAGAACTTTTGAGAACTTTCATCCCCCAATTATCTTAGAATTATGAAAGGCCGTTGTTTTTTTCTGTTGGCATTCTAGTTCAATATCACTATGGAAAACTGAATTTCTTAATATTAAAAAAAAAAAAAATCTCTCAGGTTATCATCTAACCCTGTTACAGTGGTAGAACACTCATTACAGTGTAGTAAACCAATATATATAGCTTTAATTTAATGTCATATTTAGACATCTTCCCAAAGTTCTGTTATACCTGTCATTTTAATTATCAAATCTTTACAAGTAGCTAATGGCAAAAATGAAATCCTCTTCAGGAAAAACAAGTATCAGAACATAAACCTACCCTGTAAAATGAAATCAGATTTTTCTATGTGTATTTTCATTTTATTCTGGGTTAAAATATGCATGTCCTCCTTCTTCAGAATATAAACAGAACCAGTTCGCAATGGTAAAGAGTTTTCTGATGGCTCTGAAGCCAGAAGTGTTTTCATGGTAATTTCTTAATAGAAACACAAAGACAACCTTCAAATGAATCTGACAGCATGTTCTATTTAAGAAAACAGAAAAAAACATCATAGCAGATTAAATGCAGAAGCGCAATGAAGAAGTCCACAAATAATATAAAAAAGGATAAAACCCAGTACTGATGTTTTCTTCAAACACAAAAGGGAAAAAAGGCTCCTAGAGAGTCTGTAAGGCCAAAATACATAGTAGAGTGCTCAGGGAACACAAGGCCATTGCAGAGAAGCTAATGAAAAAATTCTCTACTTATACTGTGAAAGAAACTTTTTTCTCCGTGCCCTAACCCTTACTTGTGGAGGACTCATTAGATAAAGTCATTGCAGAAAACGTCATGAAACAAACAAAATAAACCATAACTAGTTGTGGGAATCTATCAGTGTTCATCAAAGAGCTCTAACATAACTTAAGAATGTATTTGCCTAAAATTGGTGTCTCTTAAAAGTTCCTGACCATCTGAAGGTGGAAGGTGGCAAATGCCATGCCAAGTCTTTTAAAAAAGTTCTAAGGGGAATTCTGAAGAACTACTAACAAATTAGTAGAAAATGTTGTGAAGAACTAAATTAGTTAATACATTCATAAATACGATGTCGTTTGAATTTTTAGGAAGTTTTGCCTTATATTGACATAACCGACAAACTTATTGACATAATCTGAAAGAGTCTACGAGCATGAGAATAAAGAAAATTCAGTTAGTCTCCCTGGATTTCCACAAGGATCTTGACATATCTCTTCATTCAGGACTTCTAAATAAACTAAAAGCCAAAGAATAGGAAAAAATGGTCTTGAGTTGATAAATAAGTGAGTAAAAGTCAGGAACGGTGTAAAAATATGTGATCACTGAAGTTCACTACAGCTCACTAATGGTCTCTACTGAGATTTGTGCTGTTCAGCATATTCATAAATGAACCATATGTGAGCAGCAAGTGCAGAAAATTTGCTGATAGTACGGAGTTATTCTATATTATGAGACATACAGCCAGACCATGCAGAACTGCAAAAAGACCTCCAAAAACAGAGTTTATGACATCAAGAAACTGTGCAGCAGCATGCAAAATGAATGTCAGTGTAGACAAGTATAAAGTGGCTGGAAAACAAGCAAACATATAACATATGCACCATGCACTGGTTATTACCTCAGAGGTCAGACCTTCTAATAAAGAAAAACTGGCACCAGTTCAGTAGTGGCTAAAAAATCAAAGCAGATGTTGGAAACAAGTAGGAAAGAAATAAAAAGTAAAATAATTTTCCAGTGTAGATTCTTGTTTCAAACACATGTTGAATATGGCCATTAGGGAAGATGATCCACGTTGCAAAACAATTTCTGTATGAGGAATGAGTGTTGAAACTCCCCTGCATGGAAAGAGGTAAGTGAGGGGCATAGAAAAGATGAAGAGACAGTACAGACAGGTCAACAGTTCATTCTCATGTATGAAATAGGGAACATCAAATGAGACTATTAGCATCTGAGAGAAGTGCTAAAAGATGGTTCTTCACACACAGAACTCAGCACCAAAAACTCACTGCAAAGATCCTTAAAGTTTGTATCTACTCAAGGTTTAACAAGAAATGGAATCCAGATGAGGTAACTAAGTGCATAAGTAAATCCATTAAGGGTAACTGAGCTGCAAATAACTCAGGTCTGGGAGAGGAGTTAAAGAAATCACTGTATTTGTATGTCTTTTTGGTGTAGCTCTTCTCACAAGATACCACACAGCTGGATTCCAGGTCTAATGGTATAGAAGTCCTTCTACTTATCTGCATTCACACAGCGTTTCATAAACTAATGGAGAAAAAATATTCTACAAATATCAAGTCATCACCTCTGGCTCACTAATTCTCTGAAGCACAGTTTACAACAGCTTGAGAGAGAATGCTGTTAAATATATTTTCATATTTGTTCTGTTCTGGTGATCTCTTCTGTCTTTTTGCTGCTCACCCCTCTAGACAGAACTCTGGTCATGGTTAATCTGGTCATGGTTAATCTGGTCATGGTTATATTGATCTGAAAGGTCAATATAACTATTTTTATGTTTGTAGGAAATGACAGAGATGTAAGATAGTGGGATAAAAAAGGGAAGAATAATATTTTTACATAGGTTCATGAATTCAAGAGTTTAGAAGACTGGTCACTCTTCCTGGGAGAGAGGAAGATGGTGCAGCCAATGAGGAATTTTATATCCTCTGTATTTCAAAAAGTTCGCACTTTGGTATGGATTTGGACAGTCCTATGTAATGAGAAGTCATTGTGATATTCCTACACTTCCAGACAGTCAATGCAAACCTTCACCCAAAAAGAGTTTCTATGTAAAAAAGAAGAGCTTCTAAAGACTTCATAAGTCTCATTTTCTCCTCCAATACTGCTTCAAGAGATCCAGGTTCAGTTTATTGTAGCCCTGAAATTTTGGGGACTAAAAATATGGAGAACAGTTATCATTTTAAGATGAGACAAGTGATGTCATGGGTTACATTCAATGTATTTATCCTATGGCAGTGCTAATTTAAAATTTAATCTAAGATTGCACATACATATAGAAACATAAAAGATAAATGCAAATAAGAAGTAAAGGAAGTGTATAGAATCCATCATTAATTAATATATTTTTGTTGATGCTAAATGATATCTGAGATGTTGCTACTGGTAGATTTTCAAACATGTACCTTTCAAAAAATTTACTATATAGTTATATCTTACCATATATATTTGTGTAAAAGTTAAATATTTAGCCAATAGTACTGTCTTTATTCACATTTTAATCAACAGAGAAAGACAGGTTTCTTCAGAAGGTGACTCTGGTATAATGCATCTGAAGTAAGTGCCAAAATAGTTTTGGATGGACTCTCCTCTATTGTCAATGAAGAGAGTTATAACTTCACTGAAACAGTTGCTCAGCATGTAGATAGTTAAACTTACGTAGATTAACAAGCTTTTGGGAAGGCCAGGCCTAAGGTTCATCTTCAGTTTGTGAAGATTAGTGCTACTTTAAAATCAGAACCATATGAATCTTCGTGACATAAACAATAAGGCTTTTATTCAAGCATGAATATACTTCACTTTATGGACATGTCTGAGAAAAATTTCCTTTATTGTTTAGTCCTGTCTCTTTCTATTGCAGGCAATCATGGCTCATAAAATGGCTTTCATAAAATCATTATGTTTTGCCTAAAAACTATTCGTATTTTTTTAAGTTCACTGTTTTCTTTGGGCTGCTGCTCCAGAATTTCAGTTGTGTCATTATTAAATAATTTCTTTTAATTTGCAGTATATTTGAGACTATGCGTACACTTTAGCTTTTGTGCCCACACTGTCCTTGAGTTAAATCTTTCTTTTCATGATATTGTCCTCCAGTGCATTTCTAGAGAGCAAATACAGTTCCTCTGGCTGTGTCTATATTCTTAAACACATCAGTTCCAGGACATTATCCTTCGTCTTGTCAGCAGGAAGAATACTGAGATGTATGTCGACAAAATTTAGAGCAAGCTTACTCTAGAGCAGACTGGCTGCACAAAATTTGTCCTTGGATTTCCACTAGGCCTAATATGCTGCTGCTGTGATTCTAGAACATACTTAGTTTTACTATGATTTTATTTTATTTTGTTTTGTTTTGTTTTGTTTTATTTTATTTTATTTTATTTTATTTTATTTTATTTTATTCAGAAAGTCTGAGACTATAGTATAGCCTTTTTTTCTAGTGATATAATGGTTCATCTTGTGGTGCAAAGGCTTCTCAGAGTTTTTTGACAAAAAATAGGGCAGGTCAAATGGTATCTGCCTCTGTTTTAAGAGTGCTCACAGGAGTGAATTATCTTCAGAACAATGTTGAGGCTTTATCTTGGAAAAAGTTAATTGGACTAGTCTAAACTAGAGTTGAGGAACTAAGCAGTGTGGATGGTCTGGGACCAACTGTTGGAGCTTTTTCCTAGTGTGTTTTACTTGGGAGGACAGATACAATCTCTGAATCATCATTTGCTACATGAATTATGTTTTAATAGTTTCTTTTTCAAATTACACTTGTGTTAATTTTTTTGTTAATTTTTTTTTTTTAAATTCTACATAGTAGCCTGTGATCCTTGGGTAACTAATCTGTACACTGTCTCTAAGTGAGGTCTCACTCTTGCACAAAGGTACTTAGACTTCTGCTTAGCTGGAAGTATCTTACTCACTGATTTGGAGGACCGTAGTTGCCCTTTTCATAGCTTTATTCCATTATTGATTTACTGACATCTTTATAAACATACTTTATGAATATACAAATACCTTTTTTTCCTATTCATTTCTTGTTTCCAGCTGAGAAAATTCCAGCTTATTTCCAAGTCCAAGACTGCACTACAGATTCTTGTTCCAAGTGTCTAAATGAATGGACTTTCACTTTGTTCTCATAAATTCCCCCTCATCCTATTACTTCACTCCCTAAGGCTATTCATTTATTTATGTACAATATTTCACTGCTCCCCTCTATTCAAAATGACTGCCAACTTTGTGATATCATCTAATTTCATTACCTCACTTCAACTTTTGAGCCAAGGTCAGAATTGAAGATTGAGATACTGAGACTGCTTCCAGTCCTCAATAAATTCCAGTTATGACTCCTCCACTGTCCAATATTTTCTTTTCAATACAACAAAACAGCTATTGTCATCTGACACTGTATACTCCTGTGTAAGCTCACATCATATGTTTATTTAATTCCTTGAGTCTTTAATGATTTTTCTTTAAATATTTGTTCTAAAAACATGCATAATTCAAGCACAAAAAACTTCAGAGGAATATAGATCAATTTTTGGTCCTCTTTGTAAATATCAATATTTGCCAATCATTTTTCATACTAATTCATATACAGTATGATGTATTTCTTCTATTGGTTCTCCAGACTTCTCTAAGGGAGATTATCCTGCTCTTCTGTCATAAACACATTGTTTTCAGTTCAGATTCAGTGTTCTCAATTTGCATATCATCATTGTAGATCACCAGTCCTGGTGGCTATCCTTTTTTCCTTGTCCAATATGACAAAAAATATTAGGAAATCTTTATATATAGTTTTGACTCACAGTCAAAATATGTTTAGTCAGCATTTTAGTCAGAAAGAAAAGTATCAATTCTTCTGTTTGTCCTTTTTTCAAACAAAACCCCAATAACTTATTCTGTAAACACATACCTTGTGCAACACTGTTTAGCCCTGAGCAAAGTTTTATGACCAAGTTAGAAACTCCAGAAAACAAGTATTTATAATTGAAATCACTACTCGAGTTTTGTATAAGTGTATGACTGCACTATCTTAATTTACATCTGTGTTCTTTCACAATGCCATACTGTTCCTAAGGGAAAAGGGTTATGATTCTCAAATATCTTATCCATACAGTTAGAGCAACTGAATTGTGATGCATTTTCCACCTGAAGTTAGCCTTCTGTTACATTAAAATGTAACAGAAGAATTTTCAATATCTGAAAGAAATTGGGTCTTTTGATGTAGACACAGGTTGCTTAGTCAGATGAAAAACCAAAGCCCCTCAGGTCTGTAATATAAATGTTCAAAAACCTAATAAGTTAGCAGGAAATATCAAGAGATAACGAGTGAGGGATCTATTTTTAAGCCACCATGCAAATAATTCTATTTCCATCCAATTCCTAATTTCAAAATCCCTCATAAGATTTTTACCTTTATATCTTGCGCAGCTTCTGATAAAGGATACAACCCTAGACAAACAAATTTCAGTATGCTAAATTTTCAGTGCCAGATGTTGATCAGATTGTAAATAAAACCATGGTACTCGAAGCACAACCCTTTTTACTTATCACTTCCTATAAAGGATCTTTTTGATTGATAAAAAAATTTCTCTTTTCCATGTTCGATATAGGAAGATAAAGCTCTTTACTTTCCATTTTCATTATGTATCAGAATGCTGTTTTTCAGATATTAATATAAATGTGCTGTACTCTATTATACAGGATCTAGTAATAATATATGCAGATTAATGTAAAAATGACTGTGATAATGCTGATGGCAAATTTTGTAAGAAAATATTAAAACTAGTAAAATATACTAAACCAAACTAAGCAAAATGTTCATAAGCATAGCAAATTCAGTGATTAATAGTCAGCAGGATTCTAGCTTTCTATGTCACCACTTGGATTTTATGTGGTGTTACTAAGCAACAAAGGTTAGTCTTCAGCAACATTTAGATGCAGTATTTGCAGTTTTAATCAAATCAGCTGCTAAGTGAACAGTATTTTTGTGTAATCTGTTTGTCAGTGATAGATAAACAGTACAAACAAATCAAATATATGCTAATTTATCTTATATAGTATAATTATAACAAGTCTTGTTTTAGTTAGCTAATGGGCTTTTCTAATGTACATCTCTGATTATATAGTTTATCTTACTGTGAACATCCTTAGTAACAGGAATAATTTAGGCAATATTTTAGTTTTGCCTCCAAGCTCCAAAAAGTATTTACTCAAATGTACTCAAAATGATGATTAAAACTGTTATATTGATATCAAGATCAGAATAGCCCACATAAAAAATTGCTGTCCGAAGTATTTTTTGTTGTTTATATCTAATATATTTTTTTTAAAAAGTGAATCCCATAAAACCTTGTACATCGCCATTTAATTTTATCTTCCACTTCTCCCTGTGTTACTGACATAGAAGACTAGACAGGATAACGTGCCAAATTATTGAAAGATCCATCAGTTTGAAATTCTGTGTTGATTTAAAAGTGAAAACAGCTACCCAAAGAGAACTTCTCTATTCTGTAGAATAGAGAATTCCGACTGTAGAACAATGTGTATCAGCTACCAGCTAATAAAGAAAAGATTGTTCCGGACAAAGCATGATGCCTTTAAAGTTAAAAGCTCACAGACGTGAACAGTTTCTTTTAATCTGTGTGCCACCGTATGGATCGTTTTGCTGTCATATTATGAGGATTCTGCAGAGAAATTTGCAGAATTCCCATTGAAAAAAAAAAGAATGAAGCCGCACATATGTAATTTAAATGCCTAGTAGCAGAAAAGGCTGGACAAGAGTAGGATGACATGAAGAATAAAGAAGTTACATGCGACATCCTGATACATATAAATTACTGAAGATGATAAACAATCTTTCTCTGCCTTTGGAAGTTAATTTTTTCACAAATAGTATAGAAATAATTGTAATGGTAACACTGCTTTTGTTGTTATAATAATTTTTAAAGAAGTTGTCATTAAAAAATTGTAAATAATTCCTCTAAATCTTCATCCGTCTGATATCATTTAAATCACATACATTATTTTAGGGAGAGGGGGTTAGGGGGGAGAAAAGAGAGAATAAATAATAGTGCTGATTCAACTGTATTTTCATAAAATGTTCATTTGAAATCCATACAGCAGTCCATGGAGCACATAAATATTACCCCATATGACTGTTTACGTAGTCTTTGTAATACTGTAAACAATAAGATTGTACTTGAACAAGTTAGTAAATTTAATCTATTTTCTACTAAAGGGATATATTGCTGGATTGTATTTTTACAGCAATAATTAGGGATGTCCTTATTTGTGTCCTTATTGTTCCTGAGGTTTTGTGATGTTGTTTATTGCAGAAGAAAGACTCTGTTGCAGAGATACAGCAAAATAACAAGCTAAAACATGGAAAAGTGGGGAGGGAAAGGAACGGAAATGTTAAGATCCACAAAATGTTAGATTGCAAAGGTACTTTAAATTAGTAGTCAATAAGCTCTTTCAGTCCCTAATTAATAAGAGTAAATAAAACCCTTTTCAGGCAAGGTAGCTCATCTGGAGTTTCAGGGACTGTGAGCTTAGTAGGTTTTTTCTGGACATGCTTATATCACTTTATTGAATGGCAGAGCCTCTGCTCAGACTATAAAAAATATAAATAGTCAAATATAGTTTTCTAAGTTCAGTGGAAATAAGGCTGGTACGATTTTACAGGAATAAAAAATTTTCCAAGCTCATATTCTGAAACAATATGGACTACTTCACATGGCTTGTATATGCACTATCTGTTAATTTAATGCATGCAGAAAATTAGTGACAAAGGAACTTATCTTGATCCCAGTAGATCTGATTAAATTTTTGTTGTTATGAGCAATTTCAGTTAGTCTCCAGGAAATACTTTGGGCTATAAATATGCCATTAGCATTGCCATTTGGAAGCTTATGATTTTGCAGCCCTGGAAATATTTGTCTAGCTGTGGTCAATTATCACAAAGAAATCCTTATAAAAAATCTTCCTCCAGCATGTAATAAATCACGTAAAAGAAAAATATTTTGCTAGTATTATATCTCCCTCTACTGGTAAAATATTATTTTCCTTATGATTAATTTCAAAAAGCAGACTATACTTAAAAAAGAATGTAACATGGTAGCTCCCTTTCGAAAGTATGGTCCCTGGATGAATATTTTAGAGACAAACAAGAATTAGGTCTAAGTATTCGTTTGAGACTGGGTAGTGCAGGATGTTCAGACAAGGGTTATTGATTTATTCAAGGGAGATTGATTCACAGGGAAAGTAGAATGATATTTGCAATGAGGGAGTCTACTGGAGTTCTCTCAGTAATTTCCTTTAAAAACAGAATAGAAAGTATGTGAATACGTAAGTACCCTAAAAATGTTAATAGTCTATAACAAGAAAGAAAAAATAACAGGAAGTACAGGTTATCCCCTGGTGCCCACTAATAATGTGAAACATTGGTTAAATAACATAAGCAGTAGTGATTATTAAAAAAAATGATGGCTATAAAAATGGACAACATTCACCCATCTTTCAAAATTATTAAAAACCTGTAAAACAGTGCAGTATTGATAACAGATATAGTAAATGTGCATTCAATAAATAAAACCCTCAACATTCTGAAAAGTGTTTAAATCAATCAGATCAAGAAGATCTTGTGTATTATTGACTAATAACATTGGACTCAAGAAGGACTTTTCATTCTCCTTGGGTTTTTGTTACACTTCTCCAAATATGTACAGGGGAGAAACTGCAATGCAGGGCTCTTCTGCTTTCTAGAACAGGGATGTAAATTTTCCACCTAAAGCACTGGAAACTAAGCACCTGAAATCCTGACTAAAGTTTTATTAGGATTTGCAGCCTGGAGCCTGCTACAGGCAGTAAATTTTGCCCTTGTTTTAAAGCACAGCTACAGGAGTTGGTTGGGCCACCATCTAGCTATTGTATACCTTTAGGAAGACATTATTCACTCTGGAGTCAGGAATTTTGGTTTCTTGAATACAAACAAATCTCTTCTCCCTCCCAGGAGTGTGCTGTAAAAAGCAGTAACCATACACAAGGATGGCCCAAGTTACATTTTATGGGAATGTGTGATTTTGCAATTTTGAGCAAAGTGCTTTGGTCATCAAAGTGCATGAACTAAACATTTTGAGACACAATGATCTTATTCTTCAGAATCTCCCTCTCTCATGGAGGTATGATATGATGGAGATGATGGCACTGATCAAGAATACATTTTCACTATGTTTTTCCAGAAAGTTATCAAAACTGAATAAAAGGTTTAATAATAAAAGACAGTGAAATTATTCTAAAAAAAAAAAAAGCTTAAAAAATGAATCAGAAAGTTCAAATGAGAAAGAGATAGAATGACTGAGGAAAAAAAAAAAGGAAGGGAAGGAAGACAGCTGAGAGGGAGAGAAAGAGAGGACCACATACAGCGGGCACAATCTTAAACAAGGAACACTCAGACATTCCATCTGAAAATCAGGAAACACTTTTTTACTGTGAGGGTGACCTAACACTGGCACAGGTTGCCCAGGGAGGTTACAGAGTCTCCATCCTTGAGATCTTCAAATCCTGTCTGGATATGGTGCTGGGCAACCGGCTCTAGGTGACCCTGCTTTGAGCAGATGGGTCAACCAAGATGACCTCTGGAGGTCCCTTATGGCCTCAGCTATTATATGATTCCGTGAAAAGAAAGGAAAGAGAAAGGAAGTGGAAGAGGAAAGGGAAGGGGAAAGGTAAGAAGGGAGGGAGGAAAGGGAGGAGAAAGGGAGGAAGGGAAGGAAGGAGGGAAGCAGAGAAGGAGGGAGAGAAGGAAAGAGGAAAGAAGAGAGAGGGAGGGAGGAAAGGAGGAAAGAGTGAGAGGAAGGAAGGAAGGAAGGAAGGAAGGAAGGAAGGAAGGAAGGAAGGAAGGAAATTAAAACATGAAAAAATGAACAAAATAAAAAGAGAGAAATGAATGAAATACAAAGAAAGAAAGAGAAAGAAAGAAAAAAATATGCTTTTAACATGAAAAAAGGAAAAAGAAAAAGCTATGCTGCCCCACTTTCATATGCAGATAATGGTGGTATTTAACCATGTGATCAGATGAATGTCCTTTCTAAACTGTCAGTGTCAAGGTAAATTGATTCATTGCTCATGGTGTGCACTGTTAGCATCTATTGTTATCTTTTCTTTTCTTACTTGTCATTCAGATTAATAACGTTAGTGGTGCTATATGCTTGCAGCTTTCTTCCCCATGTCAGCCACTTAGGAAGTTGCTCTGCACAGCTAATTTTTCTGGATTTCTTTGTACTACTTCTTTGATCAGTTTAAATTGGCAGCAGGAGCACATTGTATCTCCTTCTGACTACTCATATGCGCTAAATATTTCTAAAAGTTTGATGGTGTACTGACTGAATACATGTCCATGATCAATGAGAAAATTTCATTGCTTTCATTTTTACTACCTTTTTTTTGTGTGCGTTTTTTCCTCAAACGTGGAAGAATGCAGTTGGTGGCTATTAGGAGACTCCAAATAAAGAAAGAATGCTTCTGTATGTACAACAGTCGATGAATCTTTCTTTTATTTCAATAATAAAGTGTTATTAACCAGACATAATTAGAGGAAATAAAGCCTACAATTACAGAAAATAAAGCCTAGATATTATAGATTATGAAATTCTGCTAGCAGTAGATCTGGAAAAAATGACAATTGATTTTGATGCAGTGGGAATCAGGTTGGAGATACTGATAGTAAACTAGTCTTCCAGTTGTTAATATTTTAATTCTTTATGCTGAAAACAATCCAGAACTTGCTAACAAGATGTCATGATGATGCAAATTTTTGAGATGTTGCCAAAACAGAAGAGGACTGGAATGCTATCCAGGATGAACTATAATAACCCTGCATGAATAGTGGTATAAAGCAAATGGGAAAAATGTAATGGTAGAAAGTTCAAGATCATGAATTTAGGGAATAAACCCCAGAATTTCTGCTATCTGCAAGGAGCTCAGCAGCTGCAAATATCACTGAAGCAGAAACCTGCATTTATGAGATTATTCACAAAGGAGAAGATTAATGTGACCACAGATAACAAGTAGTTTCCATCTGAGACAGAAAAATATTAAAGTCTTAGTACAAAGGACCACTGAGTATGTATCTGTGATAGTCTGTGAAGTACTGTCTTTAATTCTAGTAGTACATTTTTAAAGGAGATAGTAACTAGAAAATATCATGCAATGAAGCAGAAGTGATTGGTATTTCACTAAAAATAATAGTTATGTCAACATATTTGGGGTTTGTTTATGGTTTTTTAAGCCAGTGAAACTAGTCAGCTAAATGTCTGTCTTGCCATTCAGAGATAGGGGTGCAGGCAGAAGTCAATGCCTCAAGCAGATCAGTACCTGGCTTCATGGCTGTTATTGTCACCAGAGCTTTGGTTTCTACAATCATGGGACATTCTTTGATGAATGCAGCCTATTGGGAAGAGATGGAATCTGCTTATCTAGACAAGGCAAGAGAATCTTCACTAGCAGATTGGCTGACTTAATAAATTGTGCTTTAAGCTTACTTGGGGGACAGTGTTGGAAGCTGTAATACCTGTGTATGTAAAAGCAACTAGGTGGGTACCCAGCCTTACCAGAGTAGTGAGAAATATTCCCCAACCCTTTCCAAAGGCAAGAAAACTAAGTCCAGTCATGTTAAGTGCATGTATACCAATGCAGGTAGTCTGGGCAGCAAACAGGAGGAACTAGAACTCCATGCCCAGACTGAGACTTCTGATGTCATAGGAGTCACAGGAACCTGATGGGAAAACTCACATGACTGGAAGACCAAAATGGATGGCTACAAACTGTTTCAGAAAGATAGGAAAGGAAGAAGACAAGGGGGAGTTGCACTTCATGTAAAAGAGAAAATTTGAGTGTATGAAGGTGAGTTATGGAGACTACGACAGTTCTATTGAATGCCTTTGGATCAAAACTAGAGGGATCATCACCAAGGGGAAATCTTATGTTAGGTATCTGTTATTGTCCTTCCAGTCAGGATGATGAGGCCAGTGAAACCTTACTTCAGCTGCTCAAGGAAGTCTTGGGTCAACAGAACCTGGTCCTCATGGGTGACTTTAATTACCTAGACATTTGTTGGGAAAACAACACAGCAGTGCACAACTTGCCTATCAGGTCACTGCAATTCATTGAGGACTGCTTCCTGCTACAGACGGTGGACATGGCGATTAGGAATAGCACATTGCTAGATTTACTGCTCACAAACTGAAAAGACTTGCTTGACAACACAGCTACCAATGGAACCCTTGGATACAGCGACCACAACATTGTAGAATTTAAGATCCTGCTGAGCACATGTAACATTAGTAATAGGACAAAGACCCTGGGTTTTCAAAGAGCCAACTTCAACATTTTCAGAGTCTACCCACAAGGGATTCCCTGGGAAGCATCCATGTAGGGCAAAGGAGCTTGTGAGTGCTGGTAATCATTCAAGAACAGCCTTCCGGGAGCACAAGAACAGTCTACCCTCCGCAGTGGGAAAGGAAGAAAGCAAAACAAAAGACTACCGTGGCTTAACTATAAGCACTCGGATGTGTTCACAAGCAAAGGAAAAAAAAAAAAAAGCATATTAGCTATCAAAAGGCAGCCAAATAGGCATCAAGGACAAGAACCTTGCAAGAGCATGTAGAGATGCAGGTCAGGAAGGCTAAGGCTCAACTAGAACTGAAATTGGCCACTAGAGATATCAAAAAGTTCGGATACATGAGCAATAAGCAGAAGCACCGGGAAGATGGAGACCCACTGCTAAACAGGGCAGGGAAACTATTTACTAATGCTGATGAGGCAGAGGTTCTCAATACCTTCTTTGCCTCTGTCTTTACCATCACAGGATGAAGTAGCTAGGATAACACATGTTTACCCGCCAGTAGTGGCGGAAGGGCTGGTTTGTGGCCTCTTGCAAGGGCTCAACCTACATAAATATATGAGCTTGGATAGAATCCACCCCAGGGTGTTAAGAGAAATGTCTAACATTGTTACAAGGTCACTGTCTATAATCTTTGAAAAGTGATGATCAGGGGATACCCCTGATGACTGGAAGAGGGCAGATGTCACATCCAGCTCCAAGAAGGGCCCAAAAGAGGACCCAGGAAACTACAGGCCCATTAGTCTTCCTCCAGTCCATGGGAAAGTAATGGTACAAGTCCTGCTAGGAACTATTTTGAAAGAAAATAAGCAGCTAGCTTATTTTCTATAAAAATAAGCATGGTGGCTAGAAAAGCCACCATGGATTTGTCAAAGGGAAAACCTGATCACCATCTACAACAATGTAACATTTTCTGTTGAGATGAGGAGAGCGGTGGATGTTGTTTACCTGAACTTCAACAAAGCATTCAACACCATTACCCACAGCCTTCTTCTGGACAAACTGACAAGATACAGATTGGATGGGTGGTCTGCGACATGGGTAGGAAATTGCCTAACAGGCCACACTCCAGAGGGTGGTGATCAATGGTTTTTACTAAGACTGGCAGCCTGCCACAAATGGAATCCCACTGATTGATACTGGACTCCACACAGTTTAATATCTTCATAAATGGTCTGAATGATGGGATTGAAAGCACTCTCTCTACCTTTGCTGACAACACTAAATTGGGTGACGAGGTGAACACATTTGAAGAGCCATCATACAGAGACATCTGGACAGGCTGGAAGACTGGGCTAGCAAGAGCTGTAGGAAGTTTAATGAAGACAAGTCCCTGCACGTGGGCTAGATTTAGTAAAGACTCCAGTACAGACTAGAATCCTTGGGGCTGGGGAGCAGCCTTGCTGAAAAGAACCTGGGTGTCCTGGTGGACAACAAGTTAAACACGAGTCAGCAATGTGCTGCTGCAGCAACAAAAGCAAATGAGATACCGGCCTGCATCTGCAGGGGCATTACTAGCAGAGATACAGGTGTGATCATCCCACTGTAATCAGTCTTTGTCTACTTTCAGGCTGCATCTAAGTACTGTGTCCAGTTCTGGTCCCCACAATTCTGGAGAGATGTAGACAGACTGGGGACAGCCCAAAGATGGTCAAAGGGCTGGAGAACCTGCCCTGTGAGGAAAAACTGAATATCATGTCTTCTTGGAGATGAGAAGGCTTGGGGGGACCTAATCACAGTGTTCCAGTATGTAAAGGGCAGATACAAAGAGGACAGAGGCTCTCTCTTCACAAGGAACACATAGAAAAGACAAAGGACAACAGATACAAGTTGCACGAGGAGAGGTTTAATCTCGATGTAAGAAAAAATCTTTTTGCAGTGAAAACCATCAAATACTGTAACAATGCCCCCAAGGATGTGGTAAAGTCACTGGAGGTTTTCAAGATGCAACTGAACAGAGTACTAAATAATCTCATCTAGGCTCCCTTTCCCATTAAAGTTGGACCAGGTTATCTTTTGAGGTTCTTTCCAACCTGGGCTGTTCTATGTTTCTTTTTCTTATCTTCTGTAATGTAGGTCCATATTAAGACAGATGAGCACTAACTTCTGAGAGATTTAGAAATACTTAATATTTAGGGAATAAGTTAATCTAAGTGATATCTCTGGAAGACTCCAAAAGAGACTGCATTAAAGGAACTATTTTTCAACTGAAAATAGGTCAGTGAAATAAATCTGAGACATTGGACATACAGATTTTTGGTGTGGAATTAATTTATCAGAAATGTTTACAGTATGGATACATGCATCTGAATCAGTTGTTCTAAGATGTGTTTTTATTCAATGGAAAACAAGGAAAAAAAACCATTACAAGGGTAGAATTCATCTGCATATTTTAGATTTCTAATTTAACATGAGATTCTAAAAATGCCTATTTCTCTTCCATGACAATGAAGACCACTTAAAGTGGCAAGCTTAGACAAAAAGCCTACACTGTAGAAAATTAGTTTTGGCCAGGTGAACCATCAATAAGTCTTTGATTGGTTGTGTTAAATATACATCTTTCTTAAAAGGAATAAATGTAGTGAGAGGAATAGTGGCCTTTCAGATTTCATCTTAGCATAAACAGAGTCATTATTGTGGGGGTTTTTCCTGACCCCTATACTTTTTTTTTAGGATTTATCATTGTGCTGTTCCATTTGGAATGCTGTATATTAAAATCATTATTACAAAATAGTAACAAAGATGAAGATCTGGCCAACTAGCTTAAAATTAGAATGCAATTTGTAATATAATATCTTATTCTCCACAGGGGAACAACCATAAAATTTTGATGCTTTTCAGAGGGAGTTGTGGGTAAAAATACAAGATGATATATGAAGCTATCAATATTTGATATTGATAGAATTTTTTTGTGCTTATTGAAGGATTATTTAAATTGAAATAGCCTTGAATAGTAATAAATGTGGTGACTAATTTCTGTTAATATCTTCCTTTTTCAGTTTCTAGAAGTTTCATATGTGCCACAGACATAAATTTTTCTACATTTTAGGGCCAGACTTTGATTCAAATTGAAACAGTGAAAAAAAACAGCATGTACATATTTGCATATATTATATGCATACACATTATAAGCTTATATATATAAACATTTCCTCACAGTTAGCCAAGCTACTTCATTAATGTGCTGCTGCTATCTTCCTGACACAGCTGGTGAGTGAGACAGCTAGGGAGGGCACCCTGCTGGACCCGTTGTTTGTGAGCAGAGAAGGACTTGAGTGTCTTGGGCAGGGCATAGCGATCACAAAGCAGTAACTTTCAGTTCCTGGAGAAGTAAGGAGGAAGGCCAGCAGAACTGCTACCTTGGACTTCTGGAGGGCAGACTATTTAGGAGCCTGATTGATAAAGTCCCTTGAGAGACAGTCCTGAAGGGAAATGGAGTCCAGGAAGGATGGACATTCTTCAAGAAGGAAATCCTAAAGATGCAGGAGCAAGCTGTCCCCATGTGCCAACAGACAAGATAGTGGAGAAGACTGACCTGGCTGAAAGAGATCTTTGGCTGCAACTCAGGAAAAAGCAGTTTATGATATTTGGAAGAGGGGACAGGCAACTCAGAAGGACTACAAGAATATTGTGAGGTTATACAGGGAGACAATTAGAAACACCAAAGCCCAACTAGAACTTAATCTGGCTACTGCAGCAAAAGACAATAAAAATGTTTCTATAAATACATTAGCAACAAAAAGAAGGCTAAGGGGAATATTCATACTCTATTGGATTTGGTGGGAAAATAGTGACAAAGGATGAGGAAAAGGCTGAGGTACTTAATGCCTAATTTACCTCAGTCTTTAATAGTAAGACCAATTGTTCTTGGGTCCCCTGAGCTGGAAGGCAGGGATGGGGAGCAGAATGAAGCCCCCTATAATCCAAAGGGAAATAGTTACTGACCTGCTACACCACTTGGACACACAGAAGGCTATAGGACTGGATGGGATCCACTGAAGGAGATGGCAGAAGTGCTCGCCAAACCACTTTCAGTCATTTATAAGCAGTCTTGGCAAACTGGGGAGGTCCCAGTTGGCTACAGGTTAGCAATTGTGATGCCCATCTACAAGAAGGGCCAGAAGAAGGACCTGGGGAACTACAGGCCTGTCAGTCTGACGTCGGTGCCAGGGAAGGTTACGGAGCAGATCGTCTTGTGTGCCATCACATGGCACATACAGGACTCCCAGGCAATCAGGCCCAGTCAGCATGGGTTTATGAAAGGCAGGTCCTGCTTGACTAACCTCATCTTCTTCTATGACAAGGTGACCCGCTTAGTAGATGAGGGAAAGGCTACACTTTAGTAAAGCCTCATATAATTATACTATTATGTCATGTAATCATAACGGAATGCTGTAATGTTATTACTATAATAAAAAGCTCATAGCTTTGTTGCTTAAGACTAAATTAAAAGAAAAACACTTATGTGTTTAGAAGCTAGGCAACGTCCACTCTGTAAGTAAACTTTATTTCTGTATTATGTGCCTTAGCTCTACGTACAAAGTTAGGCACTGTTAGGCACTTCAGAACAGGGTCACACCAAATGCTAAACAAAGATCTGGCTAAAGCAAACCAGCAGGAAAATGCTGAGGTTGAAGGAAAATATTTCACTCGGGTTTACATGTACAATAAACAGTCTCAAACCTTCTGTGATGCAGCAAATTTTGTGGGACAGAGTTTCACTCCATCAATGTGTGTTCAGTCTAGCTGATAAAGTTACTCAGGGAACTGGATGAGATTTAAAATCCTCATCAGGCTTAATTATCAGTTGATAATTTAATTACTAAATGCTCCAAATGATATCTTACAGTACATATGTAGACATAAAAATATAAGGCATTTTAAAGTCACACAATTCATTGCCTTGGAATTTAGGTGATCATAAGTTATTTATATAAGGAATACATATTAATGCATCAAGACCAAATGAATAACAAAATTGAATAACTTCTTTATTCCTTTCTACTTTGATCAGATAGAATAAAACAGTCAATTGACGCTATGCAGTGAGGATGTCATTAGACACATTTAACAGATAAAAGAGAAAGGCATGGCAATACATTTTACAGATTAAGCTCATGTGAAAATCTTCACAGGAATCCCAAACTTTGTGTAGTTGAGTGAGATAAATCAGTACAGTAAAAAGTATTTTATATGACATTCTTGGAGTTTAGATTATTGCATCCAACAACATTCTTCAAGATATAGGAAAGGTGATTCTTTCTGTTATTAAATCAACTTCATGCAACACTTACAGTATCATACAGTTTTAACCTTTAATGATCAAACACAAAATGCCTTGTATTGTTGTTAAATCTCTTTTAAGTTATTAAATCTGCATAAGTACTTGCTAATTGACGACATCTGGTCAGTTACTGAGGTTAGGGCTGGTCAGTCTAGATCCAGATTAAATGGAACAAAATAGTGCTTATATTTAACTCAGCTACAGAAGGAATACTCAGTGCTAATGGCAGCAAATATTCTCTCTCCAAGAGAATGTGTTTAACACATCTAGCATATCTGTATAGTAGTATAATTGCAAATATTCACTAACAATAACTATTAGAAACAAGTGCCCAGAAGTTATGTAATTTTAATTTAATTTTCTGCAATGTTCTAGGAGCGATGAAGGTGCTGACTGAAGATAAAGTTTGGTGATTCTCACTTAGAATATTCTGTACCTGATTCTGAATTATCTTTTATTCCTACAGAGATTTGCATTCATTATAATTGCAGAATGCCTAAAGATCAAATTCTGAAACTCTTCCAGTGACATGTGCATTTGATAGCATTACGAGGTTGAAATTCAATGGTCTTGGGAAGCTTAAATTGTATTCAACTTTTATTAACTAAGGATTTTCTCAGTGTAATTGAATAACTGAAAATGCTCAAAGCTTATTTGAATTAACAGAGATTAAAACCATGCAATAAATTGCAAAATAAATCTTATATTTTACAGCAAAAGAATATAACCTGAAATAAAGTTTAAGTAAAAACAGTGTTGGCAGTTCATATTTACTTGCCCAATAATACATTTGTTGCACCATCAGCTCAGTTTTCTCTGCAGAGACTTTTGCAGGAGTTATCAAGCTTGACTCAGAGAGCTTTTATTCTTTATGCTATGGCTTTCTTTCCAGTGTCCACAAACCAGCTCTTTTTAAGATAGAATAGATTTCTAAATCATCATCTGAAATAATGTGCTAGTAGTATCTTAATACAATTAAGTTTTTCAACAGTACATACTAACAGGATATTTGGTTACCTCCTATGGTAAAAATATACAATCGGATTATCTCAGGATATCTATTTCTAAGAACTTTTTTTTCTTTTTTTTTTTTTTAAAGCTAAAGCAAAATTTTAATAAATTTGAAGATCAGAATGATTTGTAAAAAAATAAAATATTGGAATTCATACTGCAAAAGTCGCCAGAAAGTAGAATAGTTCTATATTATCAGAAACTGTAAGTAAAGAGAAAATAGCAGTGGATGCATTTAAGAAAAGTGGGAGAATATGTATATACATAAGAAATACATATTTATGTATGATTGAAAATTTAATGACAAAAAAATTAAAAATATACCAATTACATTTTTGTAATGTTTGTGTAACGTATATATATGTATGTAAAGTAATTATAAATGCATGCACACACACAGAGCATAAAAACGTAATTGGTAGTAGAAATATTTCTAGCAATATGAAGAGTCATAGTAGATTCCAGCTGCGCTCTAGAAAAAAATTTCTAACCCTGGATTTAAGAAACTTATGTAAGAAATTGGATGAGGTATTTATTTGACTTGTCCTCCTCTATAGTTTGTGGAAAGAGAGCACCATGCCAGAAGACATGCCAGAATCTTCCCTAAAAATGGACTCACCTCACAGTGTTGACCCTGTTTTCAGTAGGGGGAGTTGGGCATGATTAGAATCCTATGAAAATCCTTCATTCAGGCTACTAAAATTGAATTTTATGTACTGCCTACACTTGATCTATGTCATTATTATTATTGTTACATAAAAATCTGATCATTCATTAATAGTATTATGCTCTGTCTCGCAGTGCTTACTATCAATACCCATATGGTAGATAAACAGGAAGGACATTAAATAACTAGCTTTATACTAAAGCAGCATCTGAAATAGAGTTTACATGTATCAGATATTGAACAAATTGGGCAAATTTTGCAGCTTGTGAAAGGCTGAAATTATTTTTTATTGCAATTAGATCTAATACAACATCCTTTTAAAAAGAATATAAAGTCTTCACAGTCATCTGTTTGTCATTCAGTGCAATGTGTTACTTACCAATATCATAGATGGAAGATCATTCCAGACTCTGGAAATAAGTATGATGAAATATTTGTTTATTTTCAATGGTACGTGCAGCTGGTAATGAACAAAGCAAAGCTATATACAAACCAGAGACATTTCTAATTTTCTTTATTTTTGGTTTACCAGATCTGTAGCTTTTAATTTGCAGAACTTGGGACAAAGTGGATCCACACTAATATTTTGTAGTATGGGTGAGTATTACTGTTTAAAAGGTGTAAAAATAAGCTAGTTTTGAGGTTTTGAAGTGTGTTTTTAATCTGGACTGCAAAAGAAAACCATCAAAACTTTTGAAATAGAGACTTGTACTGAAATAATTAATTCTAAATTGAAATGGACAGGTGTCAGATTCTTCTGTGTTTCTACTTTGCTTAATAATTCAGTGATCAGAAAGTCCATGCTTAAGAGAAGGCTCTGAACCACTCTAGTTTCTCCATATTACAGTAATTAAATTCAAATTACATGGCTATCAAAGATTCGTAGGCTTTAAACCTGTGCCTATTGGCTCCTCATGAAAAAAGTAATTGATATCATAAGCCCCAAAGCTGAATAATGATGCATTGATCTGCCACAGATTTGCCTTGTTTATGCTTGGTAAATGGACATCTCGGACAAATGAAACACTCCAGAAAACAGAACAACAGTCTAATAATGACTGGTTTGTTTCCAGAGAATTCCTGGGCAACCTTCCTGGTTTTTTAAGGACAAATTACAGATATAGTGGTTGAAATTACCTCAAGACAGTGTGACCACCAGGAGATACCAATACAACATTGAAATTCTGCTTTTCCTCAGAGATGTAGAACTTCGTGTTTTAACCGGGGGGGGGAAATGCCAGTGATGTTCCCATAATTTAATAGATATGAATAGAAAGTTGTTGAAAAGACTTGAATGTATGCACAGGTATGTATGTAATGGACTTTTTTTTTTAAGTGAATTATTAATAAACCTTAGGACAATAAAGTATTTGTGATGCACGTCTATGTTGTACTAACAAAACATTCAGCTATGCTGTCAAGAGGCCACATCTTAAAGGTTACTGAAAAAAACCCAACAACCAACCAACCAATAAAACCTCCCAAAAAAACAAACCCACACCCTATCTGGAAAAACTGGAAGTGTGTTTGAACTATGCAGAAACATTTGGTCTTAGAAATCCTTATTAAAAAAAAAAACATATAAATTTTTCTCTAGAAGGCATTTCAACTCCTATGCAGTTACTGTGAATACATTGTGGGTTGCAGAGTTCCAAAATGTCTGCAAAATGGACTGTAAGGATAAGTGTAAGGCATATTGGAAATAGTCCCTGATAAATAAATCTACTCAATATTCAAGAAACACGGTGTTCGGTTAACTGCTAGCAGATTTCTTTGGCAATATGTCAATTGTCTTCACTTAGATGCACACAAACCTATGGGGACAGATGGGATCCACCCAAGGGATCTGAGGAGGTGGTGGCAGTTCTCACCAAACCACTTTCAATCATTTATCAGAAGTCCTGGCTAATCTGGGAGGTCCCAGTTGGCTGCAGGTTAGCAAATGTGATGCCCACCTACAAGAAGGGCCGGAAAGAGGACCCGGGGAATTACAAGCCTGTCAGTCTGACGTTGGTGCCAGGGAAGGTTACAGAGCAGATCATCTTGTGTGCTATCACATGGCACGTACAGGACTCCCAGGCGATCAGGCCCAGTCGGCATGGGTTTATGAAAGGCAGGTCCTGCTTGACTAACCTGATCTCCTTCTATGACAAGGTGACCCACTTAGTATATGAGGGAAAGACTGTCGATGTTGTCTACCTACACTATAATAAAGCCTTTGACACCGTTTCCCCACAATATTCTCCTGGAGAAAATGGCTGCTCATGGCTTGGATGGGTGTACTCTTCGCTGTATAACTGTCTGCATGGCTGGGCCCAAAGAGTTGTGGTGAATGGAGTTAACTCCAGTTGGTGCCCAGTCACAAATGGTGTACCCCAGAACTTGTATTGGGGCTGGGCTTTTTAATATCCTTATCAATCATCTGGACAAGGGCATTGAGTGCACCCTTAGTAAGTTTGCAGACGACACCAAGTTGGGTGGGTTTGTCGAGCTACTTGAGGGTAGATCCCTCTGCAGAGGGATCTGGACAGGCTGTAGGCTGAGGCCAACTGTATGAGATTCAGCAAGGCTAGGTGCCAAGTCCTGCACTTGTGTCACAAAAACCCCATGCAACTCTACAGGCTCGGGGAAGAGTGGTTGGAAAGTTGCATGGCAGAAAAGAACCTGGGCGTATTGGTCAACTGCCAGCTGAATATGAACCAGCAGTGTGCCCAGGTGGACTTCTTGGCATCATGGTTCTTATCAGAACTAGTGTGGCCAGAATGACTGTCAGGTGAGGCTGCACCTCGAATACTGTATTCAGTTTTGGGCCCCTCACTACAAGAAAGACATTGAGGTGCTGGAGCGTGTCCAAAGAAGAGCAATGAAGCTGGTTAAGGCTCTCGAGCCCAAGTCTTAGGAGGAGCAGCTAAGGGAACTGGGTTCATTTAGCCTGGAGAAAAAGAGGCTGAGGGGAGATATTATTGCCCTCTACAACTACCTGAAAGGAGGTTGTAGCGAGGTGGGTGTCGGTCTCTTCTCCTAAGTAGCAAGCCATAGGATGAGAGGAAACGGCCTTGAGGGGAGGTTTAGATTGGGCACTAGGAAAACTTTCTTCACCAAAAGGGTTGTCAAGCATTGAAACAGGCAGCCCAGGGAAATGGTTGAGTCACCATCCCTGGCGGTATTTTAAAGGCACAAAGATAGGGCATTTAGGGCTACGGTTTAGTGGGTGGACTTGGCAGTGTTAGGTTTATGGTTGGACTCAACGATCTTAAAGGTCTTCTCCAACCTAAATAGTTTTATTATTCTGTAAGAATCTTGGAAAAGTTAATAAGAATAATAACATAACTGTCAGACATCTAGCAATTTAAATCCAGTGACACAGTTTCATGAATTCTCATTCAATCATTCATCACATTGCTACAATTCTAATTTGTGCACACACACAAATTTATATATAAGTGCACACACTTTTTGTGTATTAATGTGCTGTACTTAGCAATAACACCAATACTGCAATATATTCTAAAAGAGGAGAGGTCAAAAGTTATGTTTGGGAATAACCAGCTGAATGGTAAAGAAAAAATAATAATATTGTATTACATAAGTATTCCTCTACTTTTCTCTTTCTGGTTTTATAAATTGCCTCTGTGAGCTGTTTCAGCAGTGTAGACTGCTGGCGAGTTGTTCATCATATTATCTAACCTAGAAATTATAGCACTTTATATTAGCAAAAAAAACCCAGAAGGAGCCACCTTATAAATATTTTGTAAAGCTTGAGAAATTTTTTTTACTGTAAATGCCACAGTGAAGTCACTAAGAAACCCTGGTGATGAACAGAGGATAAAAGAAAAAACTACTTGTTTTTACAGCTTATTTGTAGGAATTGGAATACAACTAAACTGTAAGTTCCTTTAGGTTAAAAATAAATCTCTTTAACAATTTTACTGAAGATTATTGGTATTTTCTTGCAACCTGTTTTTTTAATGAAGAACAAAGCCTTGGCAAAAATAGTATTAAAAAAAATTATCTGGTTATAATTTTTAAAAAAACTATGTTCTGTACAAATGAAAGACCAAAAGATACTCAGATGTTTACCTCATGAGTTAATATATAACAGTTAAGTACAAAATAGACTGAATTGCTTGAAATTATTTTAAAGTAATGTTTATCTATTTAAGTATTTCCAAATAGTTTCATATTGGAGTTTCATATACTACTAAATATTTCAGGATTTGAAAATAGTACTGCAATTTTATAAATATTAAATATCAGAATTTTTCCAACTGGAAACTTGGATTTCAGTTTTTAATGGACTCTGATGGCACAATATGAAAGTGCCAAATAATGTATGTACTAACTTCAGAAATACGCAGTATGATCTGATTTGCTGAAACTTTTGTCTTTCATGAGGTGAATCCATTAGTATCACTGCATTTGTCTGTCCATGACAGTGCTGTAATTCACTCATGCTGTAATTCATGGACAGTGGGATAGAATGCACCCTCAGCAAGTTTGCCAACGACACCAAGCTCGGTGGCATGGTCGACACACTGGAGGGAAGGGACGACATCCAGAGGGACCTGGACAGGCTTGAGAGGTGGGCTCGTGCAAATCGCATGAAGTGCAACCAGACCAAGTGCAGGGTCCTGCACCTGGGGTGTGGCAATCCCAGGCACAAATACAGGTTGGGCAGAGAATGGCTAGAGAGCAGCCCTGAGGAAAAGGAAAGCTATAGGCCTGTCAGACTGACCTCGGTACCGGAAAAGATCATGGAGAGGATCATCTTGAGTGAGCTCTCACGGCAAGTGCAGGGCAGCCAAGGGATCAGGACCAGTCAGCATGGGTTTATGAAAGGGAGGTCCTGCTTAATCAACTTTATCTCTTTCTATAACCATGTGACCCGCCTTCTCGATGGGGGGAAGGCTGTGGATGTTGTCTACCTGGACTTTGATAAGGCCTTTGACACTGTCCTCCACAGCATTCTCCTGGAGAAGCTGGCAAATCATGGCATAGACAAGTGTACTCTTCACTGGGTAAAAAACTGTC
>KZ505728.1:779963-792021 GCA_002844005.1 Limosa lapponica baueri
CTGTTGGCCTTCTTGGCCACCTGGGCACACTGCTGGCTCATGTTCAGCCTGCTGTTGACCAACACCCCCAGGTCCTTCTCTGCCAGGCAGCTTTCCAGCCACTCTGCCCAAGCCTGTAGTGCTGCCTGGGGTTTTTGTGACCCCAGTGCAGGACCCGGCACTTGGCCTTATTGAACCTCATCCTGTTGGTCTCAGCCCATTGGTCCAGCCTGTCCAGATCCCTCTGCAAAGCCCTTCTACCCTCCAGCAGGTTGACACTCCCACCCAACTTGGTGTCGTCGGCAAATTTACTGAGGGTGCACTAGATCCCCTCATCGAGATCATCGATAAAGATGTTAAAGAGAACCGGCCCCAGTACTGAGCCCTGTGGGACACCGCTTGTGACCGGTCACCAACTGGATTTAACTCCATTCACCACCACTCTCTGGGCCCCGCCCTCCAGCCAGTTTTTAACCCAGTGGAGAGTATTCCCATCCAAGCCATGGGCAGCCACTTTCTCCAGGAGGATACTCCGGGACACTGTATCAAAGGCCTTGCTAAAGTCCAGGTGAACAACATCCACAGCCTTTCCCTCATCCACCAAGCGGGTCACTTTATCATAGAAGGAGATCAGGTTTGTCAAGCTGGACCTGCCCCTCATGAACCCGTGCTAGCTGGGCCTGATCGCCTGGGTGTCCTTCATGCGCTGCATAATGGCACTCAGGATTATCTGTTCCATGACCTTCCCAGGCACTGAGGTCAAACTGACAGGCCTGTAGTTCCCAGGATCATCCTTCCGACTCTTCTTGTGGATGGGCGTCACATTTGCTAGACGCCAGTCAGCTGAGACCACCCCGGTTTACCAGGACTGTTGGTAAATGATGGAAAGTGGCTCTGCAAGCACTTCTGCCAGCTCCCTCCGTACCCTTGGGTTGATCCCATCTGGTCCCATAGACTTGTTTGTATCTAGGTGTTGGAGTAGGTCCGTCACCACCTCCTTTTGGACATGTGATACTGGATTTTTTAACAATGATTTCTTGTACTTTTTTTTTCTCAAATCTTCTATGCTTTGATCTGTAATCATGCAAATTTCATCTAAATTTCTTTGCTTCATTCTTTCTAGACACTTTAATATAAGAAGCAGACTTGGCAGCAGTTAAGCAGTTTCTGTGTATGACAACTGAAAGTCTGTATAGTGAGCTATAACATACAATATTGCACAAAAATCAATAAACTAAATATGTAGTGCTCCAAGGTTTCTGTCTGGTTATTAATTAATTGCCAGCAGAGTGACAGATTGATGCTTGCTAAAATATATTCAATTCATGCTTTAAGATCTCAGAGAATGCTGAGTAGGAAAAATACCAAGTAGAAAAACCTAAGTCAGCATAAAAGCTTATCAGAAAGTTTAAAAAATGATTGAAATACCAGTCAGCAGAATAAAAAACTACATTTCTATGTGATTTTGATCTTCCTAAACTAAGATTATCCCAATATAATTTAATAGGACATTATAGAAAGTGTCTTCTCACAGTTAACATGTCTACCAAGTGTATGACTTAAACACCACAGAACTTCAGTTAGTAAAGACAGGGGCTGCGTGTGCGGAGGGCCCAGGTGGCAGGCAATGGGTCTCATGAGAGGGCCAGGCAAGAGTGGGGCAGTGCTGGCCATCCCCACTGCAGGTGGCTGCATATAACCAGCCCCTAGCGAGTGTCAGTGGCCAAGGTGTGCAAACAGGGAGTGGAATTGGTGGTTTGCACGTGCAGGGTGGTGTGCTCTGTCCGTCGCTAAGCTGCTGCCTGCTCTGCTCACCCGCAGGCTTAGGTTGCAATCCTGACAATCCCCAGCTACCTAGTGGCCCTCTAAGTGTACCTGGAAGCTTGAAGTCTCCACTGAATTAGAATTAGAAGAATGACATCTTTCAAAACAATTCCTATTTTATAAAACTACAAGGTGACTGTGACCTGTTTAAAGAAAACAGTGTCCACCTGCCGCAAAAACAAGGCTGAGGCTGAAACCAAAACAGAAACTCTACAACCTAGCTATGCTGATATTTCTACCCAAACAGACCTTCCAAATACTGACATAGCTAACCCAACCTCAGGCTGATTGGAGCCCCAGCACCTGCAATTCCCTCTGGCACCTGAAGGCAGCAGAGGATGTCATAGATGCAAGTGTGCCCAGCTAGAAGAACTCTTCAAAGGAGTAACTATGTTACAAGAAGAGCTTAACAGGCAGTGCAGTATCAAAGAATGTGATATGTGGTATTGCATGCTGTCTCAGGATGAGGGACAACCCAGCCTTAAGGCTGTGCAAGTGGAAGGTAATCCTGAATTCAACCTCAAGCTGGCTGACACAAGGAACTCATGAGATGAAGGAGACTGGACCCTTGATCCTGCTCAGGAAAGAAGAAAGACCATTCCCCTTTCCTTTAAAATGTCTCTATGTAACAAATATGACACTCAGGGAGTCAAGAATTAACAGCATGTGAGTAATGGACTGGATCCAGCAGAAGCTGACTATTCAAAGTTGATTCAGACCCCCACCCACATTAGAACAAGTGCCACCAAAGTGCATAAAGTATTGGTAATTGGACATTCCTTATTGAGACGCACTGAAGCAGCCATGTACTGTGCAGACAATTTCTCTAGACAACTTTGCTGCCTACCAGAATCTCGCATTTGCAACACCATTGAGAGGCTGCCGAGCATGGTGAACCCTACAGATTATCATCTACTCCTACCATTTCACATAGGGTCCAATGATACTGTGATGACACAACTTAATGTCAGAAGTATTGATTAATATTTTCACTTTGAACTCATATAGTCAAATTCAAGCATATTTTAGATTATTTACCCTTTCAGAAACACTGGTGCTGATAATAATATATATCACTGTAATATTACAGACTTTCCGGATACATAGGAAGATACATTCCCTCTCTGTATAGACAATTATACATGTGTTGGATTACTGTATTTTTTAATATATATTAATATGTGTCGAAATAAGTTATTACAAGTGTGAATCTGGATATCAAAGAATAACTTACAGAGAAATACTTGAATAAAATAATAACAGTTTTAGATTCATTTTAATGAGATGTAGTACCATGAGCTATTTTGAAGTTTTATAGTTAGTGGTTGAGCTTCCACTTCCTCATTTATTTTATATATATATATATATATATATAACCAGATATTCCTTCCTTTATCTAACATTACTTTATTGGTTTTTACTTAATTTAAAAAGCATTCTGCTTTTGACATTGGCTTCTACGAAAGTGAATGAATAGATAAGCAATGGCAACAAAAATGTAGTTATATCTATACTACATCTCTTTGGAATACATGTTTCTTTTACAATGGATCAGATTAATGCATGACCAGAGTGACAGCTCTTATCACAGTTATTCTTATGATGTATTAGTGTAGTATATCATCATAGTGCTGTCACTGTGATGATGTATTAGTGCGCTACATCATCAGATTGATGGTGAAAATAAACTGTGCCTAAGACAGAAAATATTAGGTAGTTCCATTGTAGAATTCTTCCAGGCTCTGTCTGAATATACATTTATATATGTTTACAGAGAGAAAACTTTTACAATAGTTTAACGTTCCCACATTCTTTCTGCTTTCTATTTTCACTCTTCTCTTTTATTCTCTCTTTTCTTTCCATTCACTTAATTTGTCCTTCCAGGTTACTTTTCCTATTTCTTCCACATACAACCCTTTTCCACTTTACCTGATATTTGATAATACAGATCTAGCCTATAGCCTTCCTTGCTGTTCACCTTCCACATGTCCTCTCCTGTTCTGCTTTTCCATCATTACTTACACCACTTTTTCTACTTTCATTACTCTGTCTCTTATCCTCCTGTCATTCTAAGCATTCTTTGCAATGCCTATTCTACCTTTCTAAAAATGGTGACCTCCGACTTCTATATTTATATTTCATTTGGATTCTGTAATTGCCACAATACCTGTATTTTCATGCCCTTTTCTGCATATGTCCTCCGTATTTTCAAAGAAGGTGAGGTGAGGCAGGGCGAGGCAAGGCAAGGCAGGGCAGGAAGGGAAGGCAAGGCAAGGCAAGGCACCTAGAGGTGCTTGCAGTCCACCACTATCTGAAATAGGATATGAGCTGAGTGGACTTCAGTCTATAAAAGGACAGCTTGCCCCCTTATGGATTCTCTCTGATTTATCTTGTCAATGAACACCAATTAACTGCTGTTCCAGTTAAGGACTCACAGTTCTCTCTTAGAACAGAAAGCTACAAGTCTGGAATACAAGTTGAAATCTTGGCCCATGCCTTGAACACCTTGTAATATTTGCAGATCAAGAAAAAGAGATTTTTTTTTTAACTATTTGTCTCTTGAAAAGTTTCCTCTTCATCTCTTAACCACTAAAAACACCTTCAACTTTTACTTAATTTTTTAAGTACATAATCATGTATCTCCATAATAAAATATTGATGCTAACAACTTTCAAAAATAGTTCTTTTCTCAGATCCGTAGCCATGTTTTTTCACCCTAGAAAAGAAACAAGTTCTCTATATATACCTCAAGAGGTGAGTAGTTCAACAGCCTTATGTTGAACAAATGTACCCAAACACACATCTTAAACTGAATATCCAGAAGGAGGCAAAGTAGTGGATGTAAAATGGAATTACAACTTCCCAACCTTTGTTGATCTTTTGTATAAACTCGGAAGATTTCAAGTGGTGTAGTGTTGGCTGTGTTTCCTGAGTTTTCTTTCCTCTATTTTTAAGTATGTACTTCTGATCAGATTTTCTACATATTTCACTTTTTTTAGTGACAATCCTCGTAAGAAAATGTTTTGTTAACAAAATATCTTTCTGACTGAAACTAGACATTTTTTAGGCAGAGTATCAAACTGATCCTCCATAAAATATGCTTAGAATATTTGTATGACTTACTAGCAGTATTCCAGTAAGAACTAAATAGCTGATGAATTTAAGAAAATGCCTAATACTGCAACAGATATAGTTTCTTCCAGAACTATCTTTAGCTCAAGACTAAATCAATATATACCATTACTAATAATGAATAATATTTCATCAATATTTACTGTGAAATCTTCATAATTAAAAATAAATAATTTGGTAACAAATTTGACAAAATTAATTAAAGTAAAATATTTTTGAACAATAAACATTGAACTAACTCTCATATAAAATCATTAGTTCCAAAAGAATTATTTAACATGTACGGATAAAAAAAAAAATAAAAATATCAAAAGTAGAGAAATGTAAAAGAACAAAAGGAAGTGTCTTTCCTGAATATATTTCTGAGGTTTTTCTCACACACTCATGCAGAAGTTCTGCTAACAAAATTAAGCTCAGCAAATGAAAAGAAAAAAAGTGTTTCAGAGTAGATGAAATTAAGTACAAATTCAGAAGAAAAAAATCACTTTTCTAGAAAAAATATACTCAAGCATTCATCCACAGGGAATTTTCCACAGAATATTGAAAAGTTATTTTTTCTCACTACTTCAGAGAGTAAACTTCCTTCATAAACATTACACTGGGTTAGTTATTATTATTTTGTTACTATCACTGTCACAATGGTATTTACTATTGCACCATTTCAAAAAACAAAATATATTTTATTAGCCTATAGTCCGTTGTTCTTCTTGCAAGAAACCAAACTATTCAGGTGTGATGGAATATCTTAACTTATTGCTGGAGTAACAAAGCAGTATATAGTAATGACAAAATGTAAACTAAAATAGGTAAGTGATTTGGTTTTGACTTTACTGGCTGCACTTAAAATCATAAACTAGGGCAACATCCTATGAACTGTTAAATGGCTTTTCAGTTCTTTCACCATGCTTGTGCTTTGCTTGTTTGTTTATTTCTATATTATAATGTTACTAACATCCAGTGGTCTGTGTTTTCATGTTTCCTCTAACTTTCTGACCATGTTCTCCATGGGCCTGTCGTTACACTATCAGTCACACCTTTGCTTTAATTCTTCTGAATGTTTACAGTATTTCATTAACAGAAACAAAGATTCTGGTTTAATCTTCATTACAGAGAAGACAAGCTTCAATGAGAGGGAAAGAAATCACAAGAAAACATACATGACTTGCTCATTTAAGCATAACAAAGGCTGTATACACAAAATAGCACGACTATCTATATTCGGTCCTAAAGAAACTGCTATTTCCTCAGAAGTGGAGGACTGTTTGAACTGAATTTAATTGAGTTTTACCTGAAATCTTTCCTAGTTTTTATCAAAGGCTAAAATACAAGGTGTTTCCTTGTATTTTTCCATCTTTTGGTTTTTCAGGTATTCTCAAATCTGGCCTAACTATATTTTTGTTCATATTCCAATAGGAGGAATGGGAGAAACAACAGCACACAAAATGTAAGCATAAAACATTTTACCTATCCACACAGAAATGAAATGAGAAAAAAGCATACAACAGCTATATTCAATCTATTGGGTGTTGCTTGATACGGTATGAAGCATTCACTGATATTGAAGAATTTAATTAGGAAAGTTGTACATAAAAATATAGTACAACTTGATGGCTTGCTCTAGTGTTTTATTTTTAATTAGAGCTCACTCTTTGCATTCTATATCCAAACTAACTCTTTGGGGTAGTTAAAACTTGACAACGTGCACTCAGGTGACAATGGTTAAAGGCACAACAAACATTCCTGTTTGTTTTCTTTTAACAAGCTCCATTAGAACGGGGTATTACCTCTCAAAAGATTTTAAGCTTGTTGGCTCTGCACCAGACATTTTAAACACACTTAAAGTAGATGAGATTTCTCTTTGCCTTGAAACACTCCTCCTAAAGAGAGCATAACGTATTTTTTGCATTGCCAAAAATTCAAAACTTGAATACGTTATTTCTATCCTTTCAATCTCCAGGGCATCTTTGCTAAAATGAAACTCCTGAATATTTCTCAGCTGTTGTTTCCCCTCAGATTATAACCTGACATATTACCTGATATTAGCTAGATAGCACAGAAATGGTCAGAAGTGAAAATATGGTTTAACCTTCCAGACATGAAAGTGCTTAACTGTGGTTTTTGAATGGCAGTATTTAAACACACATGCATTACGTTTGTCCCTAGAGATGAAAATGTACAAGAGTAAAAGTATCATATTATCCACTATTATATTTTATTCTGATGTTCTCTCTCCTTTTTCCTTGCTAATGTGGACAGATGTACAGAGATTACAGAAGCCTAAATGAAGCCATTTTATTGCTTCTCCTCACTGCAATAAAGGATGTCCTAATAATAGTCTATTATCTTTTACATTTTTCCAATTATTCTTGTACAAAATAGTGTGCTAGTCTGGGAGATGGCTTCTCTTATTTTGATTACTAATTTAGATTTCTAAGCCTTTTTTATTTCAGTGTGCAGCAACACCTTAATCATAAACAGTCATCAACAGGGTTTCAACAAAGCATATGTTAGTAGATTCAAAATTAACCTAGGCTCTCTATAGGGGGAAAAAATCAATAAACTTTAAAGTTCATAGTTTTATTAAAAAACAAAACAAAACAAAACAAAAAACCCTAACAGAAACAAAAGTAGGTTAGAATATATTTCCATTTGAAATGATATCGAGGAAAATGTAAGTGACTCTGCAGAATACACAAACAAGACCAAATTCTGGTCTGGTGTATTTCCCGATAGTCTTATTTCCCTATAAAATTGATGTGAAACACATCTTAACAGAAAATATTGTATATCCTGAGGTAATAGGGGCTGAATACATTTTGCTAATCAAAAATTAGGGAATTTAGTGTAACTAATCTATTTCCAGTGTTTAGCTGAAAATACACACAGAAAGACTTGGGCTTACAATGTAAAATGACGTTGGAGGATTTTGGCATCGCAAATGGCAGTTCAAAGCAGTCAACATGCTGAACCCCTTAGGGGTCAGTCAGTAAATTTAGTGTATGGCTGCATGAAGACATTAATTAGAAAGTGCTGAGGAACGTACAAGACGTAAATCACTCTTCTCAAGTACTTTAATCCAGAACTGCGGAGAAGTGTTTCTTTCTACATTAGGTTACAAACTTGAAAGTAGTTCTCTACTTTTTAAAATTTTATTTTACAGAGGACTTAACTAGGTTTACCCAGCAACAGAAGGAAGCAAGGTTGTGCTTATGGTTCATATAACATCCCAGTACTGACAAGAGCTGCACAAAAACAGGATTGTAATTTCTTGTAGAGAACTTAAAACTCCTCTTTAACACTTGTTAAAACTTTTCAAAACACTGGTTAACTTTCTTCATAGCAGCCTTCATAGTGCTGTTCTTTGTATTTGTAGCTAGAATGGTATTGATAACACACTAATGTTTTGGCTACTGCTGAGCAGTGCTCCCACAGCGTCAAGGCTGTCTCTACAAACCCTTTCCTTCCACCAAAGACCACTAGGCTGGGGGTGGGCAAGAGGTCTTAAGGGGACACAGCCGAGACATCTGTCCCAGACTGACCGAAGGGATATCCCATGCTGTATGACATTGTGCTCAGCAAGTCTTGGGGAAAGGACATATGTAATTAAAGCGTTTGTCTTCCAAAGCAACCACCAAGTGTACTGGGGCCGTGCTTCCCAGGAAGCGGCTGGACATTGCTGGCTGATGAGAAGTAGAGAATATTTTTTTTTTTCCCTTTGCTTTTGCATGCAGCCATTCCTTCTCTCCATTAACCTGCCTTTTTCTCAACACAGTTTTCAATTTTATTTTCTCCCCCTGTCCTGCTGAGGTCGTGGTCAATTCACCACTCTGTCTTAGAGTGAGATGAAGCTCATACTAATAGTTTCTATTTCTCTCTATTGGCCATGAGAAGTAACCTAGGATAATTTAGTCAACTATAACATATATAGTTAGTCAAATGAATGTTTTCCATTTTTTTTCTATGTAATTCAAATGCTTTTTAAAAATATGAGGAATATTCAAAGCTTCTTGCTTTTTTTTAAACATAAATAAAAATGAAAACAAAAAGAATCAATTTAACCTTGAAAAATGCAGTTATTTGCATAATTTTTTAAATTGAAGATCTTACATTAAATAATATTGTTTCTCACTATTTTCATGATTTAAGACAGCTCAAAATGTGTGTCTTATGAGGATTGATGCAGTTTTTCAGTAACTGAGGCTGTTGCTACTTTTATGTAAAAAACAACAAAATCCCCTTAGAAAAAAGTTAAGAAATAAACATTTCCAATATATTTTCCCCTCCATCATTATGCAAGTTTTTTCTTGAAAAAGTAATCTTTTACAGAGAAATCATTCATATTGTCCATATAACTAAATCATTTCTGCATGACAGGACTTGATTCACATTTGCCTTCACACAGCTTTTTTTTTTTTCCAGTGCAAGATACTTTCAAACCAGAACAGTACATATCACATTTGATCTCATGAAAATTTCTTCCCTGAGAAGAGGTACAATAACTAAACAGCTAAGAGGAAAAGGGAGAACATATTTTTGCTTTTTCCTCAATAACACTACATGTTATATAATAGCAGGGGGAGTAATTTGTTTATTTTTTGCTTCTGATAAAACAAAGTATGTTAGCGTGTGCTACAAGGAGTATAACAATGGACATCTCTGTAAAGTGATCTTTTTGCATCCTTACATTCTATTTCCTTTTGAGCTGTAGCAGGGGAAAAAATCCAACATGTACTAGTTTTGGCTGGGATAGATTTACTTTTCTTGTTAGTCGCTCATATGGTGCTATGGTTTGGATTTGTGACAAAAATGTTGGCAGCACACAGCTGCTATTGCTGAGCAGTGCTTACACAGTGTCAATGTCTTCTGTTTCCTACGCAGCCCCACCAGTGATTAAACTGAGGGTGTGCAAGAAGTAGGGAGGGGACAGAGCAGGGCCAGCTGACCCCAACTGACCAAAAGGATAACCTGTACCATATGACATCATGCTCAGCAATAAAAGCTGGGGGAAGAAGTAAGAAGGCAAGGCCTTCAGAGTTATGGCTTTTGTCTTCCCAAGTAAACATTAGGCATGATGAAGCCCTGCTTTCCTGGAGATGGCTGAACACCTGCCTGCCGATGGGAAGCAGTGAGTGAATTCCTTATTTTGCTATGCTTGCACACAGAACTTTTGCTTTCCCTATTAAACTGTTTTTATCTCAAGCCACAGGTGGTCACACTTTTACCCTTACCATTCTCTCCTCCATGTAATATTGTACACCTGAGTCATTGTCATGTTAATGTTAATCTAAACTCACTTAGATTGTTTTAGATTTGCCCTTTTACTTTATATGGGATTCTTATTTGTGAAGAGAGGGCCTCATCTCCTGTAACAGTCAATGTAATTACAAGACTAGCTCTTCGTTTCATATTCAGTTGAATCATTTGCCTTAACTTGAACGGTCTTCTGCCACTTAAGATGTCCTAGGGTATAGGGGAGTTCTGTCTGGGCTGGCTAATAAAGCATCTATAAAATAATCATGCCCTCCTGTAGCAGTAAGTGGAGTTCAAGCATGAAACACCTATGCATTTCAAATGGTACTAAGACTTCAATATTTAAGCACCTGCATTTCACCTCTAGTTTACATTTAGACTTTTACATTGGGAAAAAAATGGAGTTGAATTCTACAGTTAGTGTCTAATTTCCTTTTATAAAAAATAATAATTACGTGGTTTTTCCCACTTGTATCCCTTAGTAATAATTTGAATTCGTTAATGAATATGCATGCAAGAAAATACTCTCCCTTAGGATCTTTGGAATTCAGCAATAAATAAATATTCATGGTATTGCTATTCCTTTCCTAAAGAATGACACCTGAAAGTAAAACACATTTACTTTTTAGTGGAATACATGCTCTAAATTAGTCTAGTTCAATAAATGGGACTTTCATAAGTACGGTTGCAATCCTTTAAGCTGCTAATTGCTTAAGGTTATAATATGATAGTAATTATTTAGTAATTCTCTTTTCCCTGTATTGCAGGTACTGCCATTGAAAAACTGCTTGTTTTCCTTGTTTTCAGGAATATAATACTCATGTAGATAGATGTTTATGTGAACCATTTTAATTGCAAATAAATTAAACATCGAAAATGTTTGCTTAGGAATAGGAAACCACATAGTTGTGTTAATGCTTTGTTGTTTAATGTAAATAATAAATGAATGAATACTACTTCTATACAAAAAAAAAATGGAAATAATTTTTATGTAGATCCACGCTTATTTCTCATAATAATGTGATGTAGTCTTTGATATATTGTTGAAAATTTTTATGACCTTCTGTGTTTTAATAACATTATTCAGCAGCAGCTGGCCTTTGTAAGATAATTTCAAAATGAGTTTATTATTTATTATTTAATATAATGTTTAGCTGTTTGGAAAAATTGTTGTTTTCCAACATGAGATTTTTAAAAGTTTAACCTTGTTTTCTCACATTTCTACTCTCATTTGAGAGTTTTGAAAAGCTACTAATGACATTTCAAAAAATTCAAAGGCATAATTAAAACAAACTTTTTTACTTTTTTAAAAAATTCTGAAATCCTTTAATATTTTTTAAATTACATTTTAGGTGTAAAAATCTAGATAGATAATGGACAAGGTCTTGGTTTTTAACTACATCTTTGTAAATCCTGAACATTTCACTGTAGATTTAAGAACATACAGATTGTTCACTTTTGCTCTTCTCTTTTAGAATTCTTTGTGTTTCTCTCCCCATGTATGATAATATAACAATATATATAAGTCTTAAATGATGGTTCTACAAAGTGCTTACGTGACATGGAAGTGGAAAATTATTACAGGTAAATAAGTTGCTAAATTATGACTCATGCTTTTCAAGATGCATTAAGACTTCATCTTTTGTTGAAAGATGTAACATCAATGTTGCAATAAAATACTATAAAATTAACACTGACACTTCAAAGCACTGAAGACAGCTGTG
The DNA here is from genome assembly GCA_002844005.1 of Limosa lapponica baueri. Lineage (NCBI taxonomy): Eukaryota > Metazoa > Chordata > Aves > Charadriiformes > Scolopacidae > Limosa > Limosa lapponica. The sequence continues at coordinate 791,873 of KZ505728.1, forward strand.
AAAACAAGCAAAACCAACCTGCAGTTATTCCTTTTTATTTACAGAAATAAAATTTACAAATATTGTAATCTGTGTTACATATCTAATAAAACTGCTTATCAGAACTGTAAAGGAAATGTTGTTGAAAGAGTGGAAATATATTGTGCGAA
>KZ505728.1:805258-823117 GCA_002844005.1 Limosa lapponica baueri
GAAATTGCTTAGATTTAAATATACTTGTTTTAGTTCTGTCTCCTCAATTAGCTGAGCCTTCTTACATGCTGAAGATGACTCACAGAGGGCAGTATGTTCTAATAGCCAGAATAAATCTTAGATACTGACTTAGACCCTGAAGAAATCATTAACTATTCCTTCAGATTTTGTAAATAAATTCAGCTAAAAGCATGTTACACCCAAGGCAACCAAGTATGTATTTTTAAGGATTTGAAAATACAAAGATAATTTTTCTTCTTGAGTATGTACAATGTACTACATGACTAGTTCTGATGTTATAGTCTTTGTTTAGAGATTCATATATTTACATCTGTTGGGTTTAAGGTCCTACAGTATAAATTCCAATTGAAATTTACAGTTAACTTAGTGAACAAGGCCCATCCTAACTTACAGAAGTAAATTACATAATCACTAATAATTAGTAAAAGGATTAAGTTAAGATTGTTTGTCTGCTATTTGAAGTCCTTTTTCCCTCTTTATTTCATTATGAGGGGAATTCCATACCCTCAGTGCATCAGACTTCTCAAAAGAATAGTCTCTGAGAAACTGACTTTTCCAACTGAATGTATATTTAAACACTAGAACCTGAGTAAATAGCATGATATATAGTAAGTATAGTATATTTAAGTATTTAGAACCAAATGCAAATCCCCTGAAAATTTATTCATAAGAAAATTCCAAATAGAGGTCTATGATCTCCTATATTGTTGCTCTATATCTAAATTGGATGATGTAATGCACCTGTGCAAGTGTCTCTGATAGTCCCAATAAAAAGGGCAAACACCATAAAGTATTGCATAAAATACCATTTATTAGAGCTAACATGAAAAATGAAAAAGAGTATAGATAACCTTACATCCCTTCCATAACCTTACATGTTGTACTGCATTGGATGGATCTCAAATTCAGGCAGAGCACATGGTACAGATCCTGTCCACAAAGAGGTTCCCTGGCTTTTTGGTCTTTAGAGTTTTGATAGAAGGCTCTTAGAAGAAAGCAACTCTAATGCACCATTTCTACTGTCAAGCACAAGGATGTTCACATGTTGGTTTTTACTTCTGTATGGTACTTCCTGTGCACCAGATAGATCCCTGCTTTCAAGGAAAAATAAAACACATAAAGTAACAGACAAATTCCTCTGCAGGATGAAGGGAAAAATGTTTCCAAATGCTCACTGTGAAACCAATTGTGGTTAGCATCAAAAACAAAATCAATATAGATTAACAATGTTCATAAGTTTCCATTTTCCCTCCTTGATATGCTTGTTCTGGTAAAAAGCAGTGTCTCACTACCTTAGGTAGACAACAAGATTTAAGTTGAGTTAAACAGTTATTCATTCAGCTTTATTAATAGGGTCTAATAAAGTGATGACCACAATTTATTTTAAAATATAGTCTTGATTCACTTGTATTACTCTAGCTTTTATACCAATATATCTGTCTGAAAGCAGTGCGGTAACTTGGGCATGAGTCATTGCTCCGTTATTCAGACAATAAAGAAACTACTGATTTTGCTTCCTTCAGGTAACAAATCTGTTTTATTTAACTCAACTGTGGAGTTTTCTTCATGCAGCCACCAAAGTGACTATCTGCTTTTCAAGAGCATACAAACTTTTTTCCCTAAAAAACATATGAATGACAACATTGTTTCCATCTGGAAATATCTAACTTGTGGCAGTAAACTTTGTAACACAGATGTTACAGCTCAGACCCAATGCTACTTTTTATCTCCCTATGCTTGTCTTTACAAATACTTTATTTCACTTTCTGTGAAACAGGAAAGCTGTTAAACTTCACTTGCTTTTATTTCAAATATTCAAATTATTTCACTATTCCAATTTCACTATTTCAAATATGAAATTGAAGTCTTCTCATGGTAATTTGTACGAGAAAAAGAGATTACTCAATGAATAATGGGAGGCGGGGTGGAAGGGGGAGGTTGTGAACATTTCCATTAGACATCATGTCTACAAACAGAAAATTCATTAATATATCACATTTTGAGAACAAAAGACAAAATTTAGGGATAAAGTAATACACTGACTATGACTTGAATTTCTATTTCCAACACCAACCTGCTAAGCTTTCCGAAGTGAGGCTTTTATAGCAGCCGATCAACATTGCTGCTAATGAAAAATATTTAATACCCTTTTTTTAAAATCAAGGAATAACAAAGTATCACAGGCAATGGAACATAAACAACTAAACTTACCAAAAGGCGATTAAAATCTCCAGATTCCATTAACCACATTGAATAGAGGTCAAACATAACTGCTTAAAAAGAATTCGAGTGGCTAGGTATCTGAAGCACTACTAAAGCTGAAGAGTCTGATACAGATCTTAAGGGAGACTGTGTCTTTCTGGATCTCCAGCTTACAGCCAGGTGGTTTATCCTAATGAGCCTCAGGTGGCATGCGATCCCTATGATGAGACCAAAGAATTATGGTTTTGTTTTTCTATGAGTATTCTAGCAGCTGAAATTCATAAACAATAAACAACAGACACCACATCTAGACACTCTAATTCAGGGTTATACAATATGGAGTTGAATTCCACCCTTGATCTCTGCAATTTTACCCTATTTTTTCCAAGTCTTATCCACTTGTGTATTCAGAAGTATTTTATATCATTAATTTACTTGAATCCAAAGTAACCCCCAGAGGATGTTCTAATTAACTTGTCTAATTTGTCATTTGGTTTGCAGAATTAGATGTATGACCAACTGTAAAGATTAATGTAGAGCTTCAGGTGAGGCCTTCTGAAAATTAAATTGGCTGGTAGTCTCTTAGCCTTAGCCTGACCCCCTGTGCCAGCCTGACCTTCTTACATTGAGGTGGCATTTAGAAGCAATACTCACATCCACAAAGTAATTCTAGCTCTTTTAATTCCCTGACATAAGCAGAATTACCAGATGAAGCAAACAATAGGTTACTTTCATGCAAACAAGCTTTTAAAAAACAGTTTCATCTAAATGCTTTGATAAAATACCTTTCCCTGGGACACCCAGACCCTGATGTATCACAATAAAGCATTTCCTGGAGACTTCTAGTGAAGTCTAATAAGCTTTCATCACTTTGATACAAAGAAATTTCATGGACATGAAGGAAAATAACATAGTTTAAAATGTGTCAAAACTGAATAATCAGTCCTTGTTTGTATCACTGAGATGGCAAGTAATGTAATTAAATCTGCTGTGCCTTCCTGGCACTTGCACACACTCCTTTTATCTGGAACTGCACCTGTGATTTAAAGTTAACCATAAACAATAGTCTTCCCTTTCTTCTTTAAGTGCCAACTTATTAGTTAAAAGCCTGCTGCCATATGGTGAAGCAGTATCTGCTGGAAAAAAAAATCAATTAAAGTAAGCTTCTAAAGAAAGATCTTTCAGAAGACAAGTTTATGTGATTTTCAGTAACAAATGCTGGTATTTGAGTTTGGTATTTAACTTTAAAAAGAAAATTATAATGACATTATTGTGTATGGGGGAAAAGCGAATAAACAAAGAAAACCAAGGAATAAGCATACCCTTTTCATCATGTCCTATTCTCACAAATTACAGTATACTGACAAGGCCTTTATACCTTAAATTGAATTCCAGAAACTTTTTATTAGAATGAGGTAAAACAGCTGGCAGGACTAGTCTGCCCAGCTTCATCAAGCCATTATGGTAACAACCAAATTAATCTTTACTCATGTGTCATGGTTTAAATTGAAGATGCTTGCAGCTGTGTTCTGAAAGAATTAATCTTTGGAATTTATTTTACTTGATGCTTGTGTCTTATTTATTAGAGTTTTAAATGTGTTGATTTATTAACTCACTTCAGTCTGTACACAGATTTTTCATGATACCTACCTCTTTAAACTAAATCTAGTATAAAATTTACAATTGAACTGCATAGATCCATGTGTTCACTTACAGGATAAGTTACCAACTTTGATTCAAGGCAGCTATCTCACCTATAGTGACAAATACATATCTGTAGAGCTTCTCAGTTTGAAAATAGCTAGTTGAGATGTCTATTTAAAAATGAAGAGTTGAACAAACACACACTTCTCCACTAGGTGTAATGTTGTCATCTGGTTACTTAGGCAAACAGCTTGAATGCCTTGTCCCATTAAATATAGAAAATCAGGAGGAAGTCAGATTATTTCTCTTATCAAGGAGTTAAATGGCACAGCTACTGAGTTTGGAGGAAAATACATTATTGCTCTCAAAATTATTGAGTTGAGATTTACCAACTTCTATATTGTTTTGCATATTTTAAATTTTCCTTCTTGTTTTCATAAAGCTGTATAGGCCTTAGTTTTAAGGATACTAAAGTGCCTGAAAAATTTTAAAAACACAATATTAAGATAATTTCTTATGTTTGCTTGCCCCAGTAATGACAAGAGATCTTTGTGTAATGCTGTGGAATACAAAACTTTAAAATGTTTACTGATTTATGAACCTAAACTGTGAAGTGTTATTCCACTGCTTTTTTTATGCCACTATATGACACCTAGATTTTAGGGTTTTTTAAAGAAAACTAAGAGAATTAGTCAGACTGGCAGCTCTCAGCTTAAGAACAAAATTCCTGGAATGTACACATGAAGTCTTTCAAGTTACCTGAGGGTAGGCTTAAAAGTTGATAACCCAGAGAACTATTTTTTTTTTCTAATTTTACTCTCTTTAAAAATGAATATTATTTGGAAAGCATTAAGGAATTCTAAATGTTCCTGGAAGTGAATACAATATTACTTTGTTAAAACTAATGAAACCAGTAGGAATGGAAAATAAAAGATAAATTTTAATTGTACTTATTGTAGTGTGCATGTTGAAATCGATATTTATTATCCTAATTGGTTTTCCAAAAGCTGTTTATTTATACAATTATTTACATATAAAGCTTTATATATAAAAAGAGATTTTAGTTGTGATTCAATTGAACATGGAAAATATAGTGCAATCTCTTGTAAAGAATTTAGTGACTCTATGTTTTCACAAAATCATGAAATGAAGAATCATCTCAATATATAGATAGCATGCTACTCGTAACATAGAAATAGGATTAAGTAATTACTAATTTGAATGTTATCAAGGTTTAGCCTGGCCTGTAAAATTAAATCTCTTTACAGATTCATCATTGATTTCACAAAAAATGTACAAAACAACTTTGTGTATTCTGTTGCAGGCTATTTCTAGCCTTTTTATTTAGCCTTTAATAGGCTATATTTTTTTATAGCCTCTAGCAGGCTATAAAAGCCTCTAATAAAACTTTTTTTTAATAGACAAATTTTCTAGACAACTTAGAGATTCTGATATTTATCAATCATGCCATTCAGGTAGTTATATTCTACTTTTTGAGATTCTGAGAGGAACTATTATTTAAATATTTATTCCTAGTTCTTTACCTCTTCTGAGAATTAAGATTGCAGAACTGTAACTCTTAAGATGATTTTAAGAATCATGTATGTTCAAAATATGAATTCTGTTTTGAGGTTCACAGAATCACAGAATAGTTGAGTTTGTGAGGCACCTTTGGAGGTTAGCTGGTCAAACCTTCCTCCTGAAGCTAGGCCACCTAGGCCACCTATTGTCCAGGACCATGTCCAGACAGATTTTGAATGTCTCCAAGGATGGACACATTCCATGTGTCCAGATGCACAACCTCCCTGGGCAATGCTCAGTGACCCTCAGAGTAAAAAACAGTGTTTCATGATGTTCAGAGAGAACCTCCAGTGCTTCAGTTTGTGCCCATTTTCTCTGATCCTGTCACTGGGCACCACTAAAAAGAAACACTGAATCATAGAATAGCTTGGGTTGGAAGGGATCCTTAAAAGTCGTCTAGTTCAAATCCTCCCTGCAATAAGCAGGGACATCTTTAACTGGATCAAGTTGCTCAGAGCCATGTCCAACCTGACCTTGAATGTTTCCAGGGATGGGGCAACTACTACCTCAGTCTGTGGTGGTTTTGCCTGTTCCAGTGTTTTGTCACCTTCATTGTCAAAAATTTCTTCCTTATATCTAGCCTAAATCTTCCTTCTTTTATTTTAAAACCATTACCCCTCTTCCTATCACAACAGGCCCTGCTAATAAGTCTGTTCCCACCTTTCCTGTAGGTCCCCTTTAAGTGCTGAAAGGCTACAATAAGGTCTGCCCAGAGAGGCAGCTGGCTCTTCTCCAGGCTGAACAACCCCAACTCTCTCAGCCTGTCTTCAAAGGACAAGTGCTCCAGGCCTCTGATCATTTTTGTAGCACTCCTCTGGACCTATTTCAGAAGGTCCTTGTCTTTCCTGTGCTGAGGACCCCAGAGCTGGACACAGTACTCCAGTTGAGGTCTCTCCAGAGAAAAATAGAGGGGCAGAATCACCTCCCTTGACCTGTTGGTCACACTTCTTTTGATGCAGCCCAGGATATGGTTGGCTTTCTGCTCTGTGAGTGCACGTTGCTGGCTCATGTTGAGCTTTCCATCCACCTTTATCCTCAAGTCCTTCTCAGCAGTGCTGCTCTCAATCCCTTCGTTCCCCAGACTGTACTGATACTGGGGCTTGCCCCAACCCAGGTGCAGGATACTGCACTTGGCCTTCTTGAACCTCACAAGGTTCACGTGGGCCCACTTCTCAAGCCTGTCTAGATCCCTCTGAATGGCATCCCATCCCTCAGGCATGTCAACTGCACCGCCCAGCTTGGCATTGTCAGCAAACTTGCTAAAGGTACATTCAATCCCACTGTCTATGTAATTGATGAAGATATTGAACAGTATTTATAAACATTGATGAGATACCTCCGAGTCTTCTCTTTAGGCTCAGCAGTCCCAGCTTCTTCAGCTTTTCCTCTTACAAGTGATGCTCTAATCCCTTAATCACCTTAGTGGTGCTTTGCTGGACTTGGTTTAGTATGTACACATTTCTCTTGTAGTGAGGAGATCAGAACTGGAACACAGTACTCCAGATGTGTCCTCTCCAGTGGTGAATAAAGGGGAAGGATCACCTTCCTCAACCTGCTGGCAATATGTTTTCTAATGCAGCCCAAGATATCATTAGACCTCTTTTCTGCAGGGACACATTGCTGACTCATGTTCAACATGTTCACCAGGACACTCAGGCCCTTTTCTGAAAAGCTATTTTCTAGCTGAGTGGCCCCCGGTATATACTGGTACATGGGTTTATTCCTCCCCAGGTGTAGGACTATGCATTTTCCTTTCAGCTCATTTCTCCAGCTTGTTGAGGTCCTTCTGGATAGCACGATCATCCTCTGGTATATCACCTACTCCTCTCAGTTTTGTGTCATCTGCAAGCTTGCTGAGGGTACAGTCTGCCTCATCATTTAAATCATTAATGAAAATGTTTAATAGGATTGTAACCAGTATAGACCTCTGGTGTACACTGCAAGTTACTGGCTTTCAACTAGACTTTGTGCTGCTAATCACCACGGTCTGAGCCTGGCTATTTAGCTAGTTTTCAAGCTACTTCACCGTCTGCTTATCCAGCCCGTATATCAACAGTTTATCTATGAGAATCATATAGGAGGCAGTGTCAAAGGCCTTACTGATCTCTGGATAGACAATATCCACTGCTATTCTCTCATCTACCAGACCAGTTATTTCATCACAGAGGTTTATCAAGTTGGTCAAGCATGACTTCCCCTTGGTGAATTCATGCTGCCAACTCCTGATGATCTTCTTGTGATGCATGTAACAGGAAATGGTTTCCAGGATTAGCTGCTCCATCAGCTTCCCAGGGATCAAGGTGAGGCTGACCAACCTGTATTTCTCTGGGTCCTCCTTCTTCCACTTCTTGAAGATGGGAAATAACATTTGCTTTCCTCCAGTCCTCAGGTGCTTCTCCCAGTCACCATGATCGGTCAAAGGTTATTAAGAGTGGCCTTGCAATGACATCATCCAGCTTCCTCAGCACTTGTGAGTAATTCTCATAAGGGTCCATGGATTTATGTGTGTCCGATTTGCTTAGGTTAACTAAATATTGCATTTTAAATGTGAATCCACTCTAATTTTTTCAGTCTCTGTGCTGGGAAGGAATCTGAAAGGATTGTCACAGAAATAATAATGGAATTTTGTTAAGCTTTACAAGTTATCTCTCCCAGGGAGGAGAGTTTAGAAAGCATCTCTTTTAACAAAGGATTAGCTTGCTAGATAACCTGTAAATTAACCCAAGGTCTCTTACAGTGATACCTAGTCTTTCTTTGCCTAATAAGAGTATTCATAAGTTATAAAAATAATGTTATCTAAATTGTAATACTAGAAAGGTGGGCAAATAGAGAAATAGAAAATTGATCTTGGGATCAAGTAGCTACTTTTACATTCATATGGCTCTGTACTCTAAATGAAAATCAGAAAATTCAGAAGAGAGGGATGAAAGAAGTATCTCAGATTCTTTCTTATCTAAATGAAATTAAGGCAATACATTACAGGGGGGAAACTATTTATCCGTTGTGGACATGTCACCTATTCTCTCCTGGATCTCTCTACAGTCAGTGGAAAGAAACAAATATTTTAAGGGCATAAGCGACCTAACCTACTTTTAGATATGTAACTCGAGATACATCATGATCTTGAAGCCCCTTTTTCTCTCAATTGGTTATAAAAAGATCCAAGGATGAACAGCTTAGATCTGAAGACCTTTTTCTCATACTTTTAAAGTTAGGTAACTAAACCCATCTGCTTTTTCTTTCAAAATAATCTGTAAAGTAAGTAGTTTTTCTTTTTGTTACAATGTAATCTTCAAATATCATCTATTTTTTTTAAAAAAAACACCAAACCAACAAAAAAACAGAATATGTGTAAGATGTAGCCTGTATTCTCCAGCAACCAGTACTGTGAAAACAAGTCATTACACAAGCCTTTTCTTACATCTCTTTTGGGAAATAGAGAATCTCTGAGCATCACCACATTGATTTTAGCTTAAACCCACTAATGGAAAATATTGGACAGGGGGACAGTTTTGAATACTGTCACCTCTCCTGGACTAGTTCCGTAAGTCATGGCTGAAGATATGTGCTACTACTAACCTGAAATTAATTATTCAAGACTTTATTTCAGATACAGTGAGACTAGACTGCTGGTGCCCCTTTGCATATCTTATTTTGATTTCATTCTTACCTCCAAAATGCTTAAGCAGTCTGATTTTTTAAATTCCGTTGTTCAGGTAATGAATCAAAACCTATCAAAAAATAGAGATAGTTACTATCAGAAATGTAATTTTAGGGTTCTGCAGTCTGGAAATCTGAATCATTCTCCATAGAAAGAGAGAACTTTTAGATGAACCATAACTCTTGTTTTGAGATAGAATTAACCATTTTAGGGAGACTCCCATATCTTTCTGTGAACTGAAGAGGAATCAAGATTTTTAGACTAGAAATGTTACCTCCGGGCAACAGAACTTATGTAAAGTGAACCTAATTGCAAACGACTAGGGCATTTTCACTGCCAAACTTAGACTCGTCTCTCAGACTCATACACTGGACCCTTGATTGTCTCTCCTATTTATGTCAGTTCATTCCCTGTTTGTGTTCTTTACCACATGAGTTACCTTTTTCCAAGGCAGAGTCACTACAAAGGGATATATATTAAAGCTATTTAGTGCCATTTGGCGTCAGATTACAAGCTAGTGCCTTTTCAGCTTTTATATGCAGATATAGAGGATTCATGTCCCCAAATACTTTAAGACAGAACTTTTTAATAATGATTTCTTGACTTTGTGGACTTGTTTCACCCAAGTTACACTTAATGTACTGAAACGTTGCTTTATGTTAAGCCGGGATTGCCTAAAAGAAGACCTTTTCTAAAAGAGCTGACCAAAAGTATTCTTTGGAGTCTAGCCCTAAAAGTTTTATCACAGGTCAATAGCTAGGCTGAGGCTATCAGAAGAGTTAAAATAAGGTGTCCTAAGCCCCTGCCTAGCATCCTTACCATTAGTTCTTTCTTTTTTTGCTGCATGTCCTTTTTTCTTATCTTACTGATTTTATTTTGGTTAATTCATTCTCTAAAATGATGCAAAAAATGCACCTTTCTCCTTGCTTGGAGTTATTTAATTTAACAGAAATATGTACTCTCTGTGTGTGTACAGTCAACTGATGCGTTTGTATTTGTAATGAATTTTTCACATGCATGTGTTGTACTTACATTATTAAATTTATTTTAACTAAGTCATTAAGACTAACCTTTAGGAAAGACCCTGAAGATCAATTACCTTCACCTCAAATAACACAGCCAGTTGGATAAGGGCAGGAAGAAAGGAAAATTTTCTTGTAACCAAGAAGGCAAGACCAAAAATTTTTGCAATTTAGACATACTGGTGATCAAATATATAATAAACTGTTCTTATGTAAGTTTTTGTTTTGTTTTTTTTATTTGTTTTGTTTCCTTGAGTTATCCTTTACTTCCATAAATGAAGAACAATGGACAGATTTTACCCCTGGGCTAGTAGATTTTCAGGACTGTTCATCTTCCAGCTTTACACAGTAGTATAGCCAAGGGAAAATACAGAAATCTAAATCCCACATGCTTCAGTAAGCTATCCATCATACAGCTCAACCTAAGAACAACTTCACTCTTTCATAATGAACAGCTAGTTACAAAAGGTTAAAGAGTCCCTGCTGTTCTCTTGTTTTATGAAACACAGTGGGGTTATCAGGGATTGTGCAAAAAGGCCAGACTTCCAAATAACAACAGGCAATCTTCATGCTATTCCTTCAGCATCACATTTTTTCTCCTGAATAGCTCTTAGTGTTTTTCCTCACAATTGCTTTTACAGATCTTTGTTGACTGAAGTGATACTTGATTATCAGTAACACTTTATATACTAGCAATTTTTATCTCTCAGCTGGAGCTATGTATTTCAAGTAACCTGTCAGATAAGATCTATAAAATATAGAAAAGCCAATCAATAAAAATTGCAATAAACAACAATAAAAGAAGGCTATATTAAGCACTCTAAAATTAAAGTCTGTTTTCCAGTTTCAGGACCTGAATATTTGTCTCACCATTATATTTAGATGATAAAAATGAATTCTTGTATTTACCAAAAGTGATTACTAGAACATGAATTATACATAACCTTTCATAATTATTTCTTTCTGGGAATTAAAATTGAACTTTGATCACAGGATGATTCAGTAGTTTAATTAGCCATTAACTCCAAACCAAATTCATTATAATAAGTTTTTTTGTACATATATTTCACTGGAAAAGAAAATTATTATCATAATGGAAATCTGTTATATTTTCATACACTTGGCTAATAAAACTGGGCTAATAACATCAGGTCATGAAAAGTTACAAAAATATTTTTCAAAATATTGAAAGCATTTTACTAAATTTTGTGATATACTTTTTACTTTAAAAATGTAAGATTGACACTGTAGCACTATGAAAATTTCACTTTACTAAGAGATGGAAAAAAGTGAAGATAAGATCATTAGATCATATGGAAAGAACAATAGAAAAATTATGTGAACCTGTGAGCCAATAATTTTTAAAAATGTCCTGTGAAATTTGTTTCTGAACCTGCAGGGAAAAAACTTTTTTCTCATTCAAAAATCATGTGTACATATCAGCCTCCACTACTAAATGAAGGCTACTGATTATGCTATATTTCTGTAAGTCAGGGCTTGATAAAATATTTTATTGAGGAATTAAAATCCTGACAACTGGCTTTCTCAGGTTTGACAGATTTTCTTGCAGGTGCAGGGATTTCTAAAAACTCTATTTAGGGAATAGAACTTGAGAAAACAAATTCAGTGAAATTTTGAAATCGTACATTTGTCACTTATTATAAATAGCAATGAAATATTCATATGTGTTGAAATGGTGAGAAAACATTATAGTTTTGGCAGTGTTTTATTTTCCCTCTTTGAGTTGTTGTTTTCTCTCCCTCTCAAAATGAAACCTTTAGAGAGAAGTTTATAAAATATGTTTATTTGCCTCACATTTGCAGCAGAATAAAGGAACACACTAAGCTGATATTGAAACTCAGCTTACTTACAGCAATTTGTGAATTTGAATCCCTAAACAACATTTACCTCTCCTTTTTTCCTAAATGGGCAGCAGAACAGACGGAATGGGAGGTAGGCTTGACTGCAATATAACAGTTGAGGATAAGTTAGTGTTCCCTACAAAATGAAAGGATTGTAGACACAGGGAGAACTGGGCATGAAGAGTTCATATCCATTGCTAAGATTTTTATATTTCAAACAGTACTGGATGTGGTATGCCACACATTAACAGGGATGAGTACAGAGCACATGCAAAGTTGTAAGAAAAAAATCTATCAATATGTAGGTAATAATTTCCTTCATAGTCTGGAAATGGTTGAACTCATCTTGCTTGAGCACAAATTCGCACACAGAGAAAGAAAGTGTTTTTTGTAGTATTCCTTAATCTTATCTTTGATATCTGTCTTTGGACAGAAAGAATCATTTTATGTAAACAATACTTCTTTCCATTGACTACGGACGGCTCCTAGGTGACTGGTCTTTACATTCAGATGAATGCAAGTCCCAAACTTTTGGAAAATTCTTGTTTGTTCTTATTGAAGTTCACTAGTCTGCTGAACAGAGTGGTAGTCTGAAAACTGATAGTGCCTTGAAAATAAACTATTGTTGAATTTCCCTTTAGTGTAAAAAAAATGGAAATACATCTTTGCATTTGAGTGGTTTAAAACTTGAAGCAAATAATGAGTAGAGGTCAGGACACCTTTTTTATGTAATGAAACAAACTCTTTTTCTTCAGATTTCTGAAATCAGACTTGATAAAACTAAACACAGCTAAAACCAGCTATTCTTCCTGTCATTTTATGAATGATCTTGAGCAAGTGACTTGAATAATTAGTTTTAAAAAAATAATCATAGAACGGTTAGGGTTGGAAGGGACCTTAAAGATCATCTAGTTCCAACGCCCCTGCCATGGGCAGGGACACCTCCCGCTGGAGCAGGTTGCTCAAAGCCCCATCCAGCCTGACTTTAAACACTTCCAGGGATGGGGCATCCACAACTTCCCTGGGCAGTCTGTTCCAGTGCCTCACCACCCTCACAGTAAAGAATTTCTTTCTGGTATCTAATCTAAATCTCCCCTCTTCCAATTTAAAACCATTACCCCTTGTCCTGTCACTACACTTCCTGACAAAGAGTCCCTCTCCGGCTCTCCTGTAGGCTCCTTTCAGATATTGGTAGGCTGCTATGAGGTCTCCCCGGAGCCTTCTCTTCTCCAGGCTGAACAACCCCTGCTCTCTCAGCCTGTCTTCATAGGAGAGGTGCTCCAGCCCTCTGATCATCTTTGTGGCCCTCTGCTGGACCCGTTCCAACAGGTCCATGTCCTTCCTGTGTTGAGGACTCCAGAGCTGGACACAGTACTCCAGGTGGGGTCTCACCAGAGCAGAGTAGAGGGGCAGAATCACCTCCCGTGATGTGCTGGCCACACTTTTCTTGATGCAGCCCAGGATGTGGTTGGCTGTCTGGTCTGCCAGTGCACATTGCCAGCTCATGTTGAGCTTTTCATCCATGAGCACTCCCAAGTCCTTCTCCTCAGGGCTGCTTTCCAGCCATTCTCCACCCAACCTGTATTTGTGCCTGGGATTGCCACATCCCAGGTGCAGACCCTGCACTTGGCTTGGTTGAACTTCATGTGATTTGCACAAGCTCACCTATCAAGCTTGTCCAGGTCCCTCTGGACAGCATCCCTTCCCTCCAGCAGGTCAACCACGCCACTGAGCTTGGTGTCATCGGCAAATTTGCTGAGGGTGCACTCTATCCCACTGTCCATGTCTCCAACAAAGATGTTGAACAGCAAGGGTTTCTAGGCTTGGAGCATCTCTCTTATGAGGAGAGGCTGAGAGACTTGGGTCTTTTTAGGCTGGAGAAGAGAGGACTCAGGGGGATCAGATCAATGCCTATAAATACTTAAAGGATAGGTGTCACAAGGTTGGCATCAGTCTTTTTTTCAGTGGTGCCCAGTAACAGGAAAAGACGCAATGGAAACAAACTTGAATATAAGAAGTTCCATCTAAACATGAGGAGGAACTTCTTTACTTTGAGGGTGGCAGAGCACTGGAACAGGCTGCCTATAAAGGTGGCAGAGTCTCCTTCTCTGGAGATGTTCAAAACCCGCCTGGTCAAGTTCCTGTGCCACCTGCTCTAGGTAGACCTGCTCTGCTGGGGAGGTTGGACTAGGTGATCTCCAGATGTCCATTCCAACCCCATATCAATCTGTGATTTTGTGAGTCTGTGATAAGCTCCAGTTATTACTGGAAATTTTATTCCTCTGTGATGTAAAAGTCGTTATTATTTTTATTTAATTAAAATGGAAGATGAGCCAACAAATAGAATTAATTAGCTTGGCAAATGCACTTTAAAATTTCTGTAAGATAAAGACACTTTTTTTCACAACAGTCAGTAGCTCTCAATGTTTAGACAAAATATTTTTGATCATTGCTTAGCAGAGATTTGTGTCTACCATACTCCAATCCCTATTAGTGCCTCTATTGTATTGGTTGTATTGTACTTTTCTGCATTATCTTGGTAACTTTCAAATGAATGAGATGTATATACACCATATGGGCTCTATGTGCTATTCTTCCTTATGTATCAAATACCTTTTACTGTAAGTTAATGAAAAAAGTGTTTTTCCTTTGCTGCCACAGCAGTATACTGAAAAACTATTCAGTGGTATGTTTATGCATATTAGTAAAATGCATTTTCCTTAGCAATTCCTAATATTTGCTTTTAATTTCATATGAATGAAAATAGTTTCAAAATTTCATAAACAATTTCCAAGATGTCTCAGCTTCAGACATTAACACAAAAACTATATATCCAATTTTTATCCACAAAAATCCATATTAAAAACAGCAAAGTTTTGAAAATAATTTCATTTTCACTAAAATTCAATAGTATATGACAAGACAGAATTTTAATCGATTGGTGAGTTAAAAAACCCCAACATCACAATATTTGGTATTTGTTTTACTGAACACACTTTCTTTTTGAGACAGCAGTAAATCTGGTATGAAACCTCTATCTTTTACGTTCTACTGCAACGTCACATAGTGAGGTAATGTATTAGTAAGGATTTGGGTTAGTACTTCTTAAACTGTGCTCCATGGACAACTGATGGTGCAGAAACCCATGATAAGAGGTCTACATATTTCTTAAAACCCTTCAGTTTAAAATTTGTTGATTAATTGGTATGGTTCTGTGAAAGAAATGTTGAGGTTTAACAGTGACCTAAATGTCCAATATGTTTAAGAGCAAGCAGTTCGACTGAAAAGATATATATAAATTCAATATTTTATAAAATCAGAGTTAAGAGTAAAAACCATCTTTAAAACATTCTTACTATACTAATAGAAATTCAAGTTACCTTTAATACATTTCCATAGAAGAAAAGGTTGCAGGCCAATAAAACCTTTTCATATCTTTTCAAAGGCATCTCTAGGCAATCTTTATTCCTTTTTTTTTGTTTTATTATTTTATTCATTGCAAATATTTATCTCTAGCTTTTTCTTCTCGTCCTATTTCTAGTTATTGCACTTCTGCTATATACTTAAGAAAGCCATAAAATTATGATTATAGGCTGATGCAATCTTATCTCATATCAGCTGAGTCAGAAGGTAATGTCTCCACTTGTTTCAGTGGGGCAGGAGTTTGGGCTTCAGCATCATTGTCAAACACTTGTTAGTATTTCTGAAGGATAGTCAGAGTCTCTGAGAAGTTGAACCTACTTTGATCACTTAAGTAGGTTTGGTTTTGTTTATAAAATACAGTGTTCCTGTGGGTTCTGCTAATATTTATCTAGTTATTTAACAGTCACATGTAGCTGTGAATGTTGAACTTAATGATTCTTGGTTCCCTACAGTGTAGGGTCTTACACATTGGAAACGTTCCTGTTCCTTACGGATTCCGATCCTTACGGATTCCAAGAAGGCACAAACACTTATAATGTAGATAACTATTTATTAATAGCCAAGAAAACATCATAAAAAATTATGCAGTCTTACATCCCATCTGATTATGAATACCTTGAGATGATACAGTACTAGGCAAACCTCTCGTGTATAGATTCTGTCCATGGAGAGGTTATCCACCTCTAAGTCCACTAGTGTACTTACAGGGTCTTACTCCCAGTTCAGAATCATCTGTAACAGCAATCAAGTCTGGAATGAGGACTCAGCTTTGGAGAGTTCCTTTTATAATACACTCTAATATTATGTCTTTAACAACGCTACAGTTCCTGAACAGATGAATATAAGATTTCAAGTGGAAAAGCCAATAGCCTCTCTGTATGCTTATGAGTAAATACATATTTGACTATGTACATTGAGTAATTATGCAATAATTATGCATACACTGATTAATTATAATATTGATTAGATACACTTAGATGGTCACATGCCATCCATCATACAGAGCCATAGACCTGGATTATCCATTATATGTATCACTAACTCATCATACAACAGTCTTTTGGGCTGACCACTACATAGGTTCTGAAGGGTGATTGATTTTGGCATCTAAGAAAGTATAACAGAAGGGTTTTTTCCCCTAGCATTTGAAACATCTGTTTCCTGTACAGATCATCTGGTTTCTTCTAAGAGGTGAGTTTGCACTGTGATTCATTTCTTAAGCTAAATGTTCATCAACTACCAAGATTAATGCCCGCTTCCGCAAATGTTTTTTAGCAACACATTACTAATATTTTTTGTAACTGTAATAATCTAAGGACATAGGTAGTCACATTTGTAGTTTTTAATTAAGGATATACTTGAAAAAAAACCTGTACAACCTCTCTAAGGTCACATCAGTTCACTAAATAATAGTATATTGTAATTGCAGTCATTTACACAATTACACTGAGTAACTGGGAACAAATTAAAAGAACATCTAAGCAGTATTAAAAGAACATCTAAAAGTGAATCCAAGCAGACCAAAAAGCAAGGAAGAAAAAAGCATTAACAGCATGTTCCTCACATCAAAAGGAAGAAATCCCCTCCATGAACACAAAGTATGGTGTAAGAGAACAAATGCAAAAAAATAACATTTGCAAAATATGAACAAGGAACAAAGATGTCTGGTAAATCCCAAATGATGCTGCAGAGTAGACTCAAAGAATGGCTAGTAAAAACACAGTACTCTTGCAAAATAAGAAAAAACAGAACAAGTTTCTGGGATATGAAGAGCAAATAAGGTCAAATAAGGTAACTTTTTTTCTTTTGGGTAGTGGGCACTGAAAAATAAGTACACCAACAAATATCAAGGAGAGATGAAAAATAGGGAAGGAGGGAAAGAAAGAAAGAAGATAAGCCCTCTTTAGTTTTGCATCCTCTTGTTTCCAAGCTCTCAAGCCTGATGACCTTAACCCTACTAATTAAGAACCATCATAGATCATAGCCATTAGTGTTAACTAAACCGTCATCAGTTTTGGGTTGTTCCATACTCATAGCTAATAGTAAAAGTTAGAATAGAATAATAAAATAATTTTTATAAGGACCAATTGTTTGCATATGTAATGGCAATGTTTAACAGTGATTAAGAATTAACAACAAGCAATATGTATTGCTAATGAATATCAATCCAGTAAACAACTGTTTTGAAGTTTGAACATAGTATGATTTTCTGATTTTAGCACAGGCCCACCATAGTGATCTCCCATTTCCTTATTATAGATACATCTATACATTCAGTGGGAACCTAAATCAAGTCATGGAAATATTCTGCAAGGTAAGTAATACAACTCAACAGACCAACCAATCTTAAAATACACTACAGAGCCAACAGGGAAAAAAAAATAAATAAAGAACTGGACATAAGTTTCAAAAAGTTTTTTGTGTCAGGAGGATTTAAAACTAT
>KZ505728.1:824212-840608 GCA_002844005.1 Limosa lapponica baueri
AAGATGGGTTGACATGGTGCTGGGGGACATGGTTTAGTGATGGGTTTTTTTGTCAGAGTTAGGTTGATGGTTGGACTAGATGATCTTGAAGGTCCCTTCCAACCTAGATGATTTTATGATTCTATGTGGATAGACTGGAGAGCTGGGCAATCACCAACCGTATGAAAATTAACAAAAGCAAGTGCTGGATTCTCCACCTGGGATGGGGTAATACTGGTTGTATGTACAAACTGGGGGATGAGAGGCTGGAGAGCAGTTCTGCAGAAAGAGATCTTGGGGTTTGGTTTGATGACAAATTGAATATGAGTCAACAGTGTTCCCTGAAAGCCAAAAAGGCCAAGAGTGTCTTAAGGTGCATCAAGCACAGCATAGCTAGCAGGTCAAGGCAGGTGATTGTCCTGCTCTACACTGCAGTGGTGCAGCCCCAGCAGTTTTGGGTATCTCAGTATAAGAAGGACATCAACCTATTAGTGTGTCCAGAGGAAGGTGACTAAGATGGTGAAAAGTGTTGAGGGCAAGACTTAGGAAGAGCAGCTGAGGCCACTTGGTTTGTTCATCTTGGAGAAGAGAAGGCTGAAGACTAACATCATTTCAGTCTGCAACTTCCTAAAGGGGAGCAGCAGAGAGGGAGGTGCTGAACTCTCTCTGGTGACCAGCAACAGGACACAAGGAAATGGAATGAAGCTGCATCAGGGGAGGATCACATTGGACATTAGGCAGAGGTTCTTCACTAAGGGGGTGATCGGTCACCGGAGCAGTCTCCTCAGGGAAGTGGTCACAGCAGCAAGCAAGGAAGAGTCCAGGGAGTGTCTGGATGATGCTCTTAGTCATATAGTTTAGTTTCAGGTAGTTCTGCGAGGAGGAGAAAGTTGGACTCAATTATCCTTATGAGTCCTTTCTAACTTGAGATATTCTGTGATTCTATGATTGTATGATTCACAGAATCACACGGAATCATAGAATGTTATGGGGTTGGAAGGGACCTCTGGAGATCATCTAGTCCAACCCCCCTGCCAGAGCAGGTCCACCTACAGCAGGTTGTGCAGGAACATGTCCAGGTGGGTTTTGAATGTCTCCAGAGACAGAGACCCCGCTACCTCTCTGGACAGCCTATTCCAGTGCTCTGCCACCCTCAAAGTAAAGGTGTTCCTTCTCATGTTTAGGTGGAACTTCCTATCTTCTAGGCTCTACGCTAGACCCTTTGAGCTCTATCTTTCAGCCAGTTTTCAATCCACCCTACTGCCCATTCACACTGACACATTTCTTCCTATATTATTCCATGGGTCTTTGAATTGTAACAAAAATATGTACCCCTGCTAAATTTCAGTACCGATGTTGGAAGGAAAAATTCATGACATCTTTCTTCACATAAGATTAGGATGAGATGGTGCTTACAGGCTCATTTAATTTAACTTCCACTGCAAAGTTAAAGGTGCGCTTCGATAAAGAAAAAATATATAACTGATTTTGAGAGTCTGAGACAGATATCCTATGGCTGACAGGACAATCCTAATAAAGCTAACCGTCTGACAATCAAGTCAGAAAAGTGAGCATACAGATCAATCATCGCCCAGAAAAGCTAATGGAATATTTCCTAAACTAAAAAAATGCAACAATAGCTTTACCTTGTATTTAATGAAATAACCCTTCCATTTCCAACAATTTAGAACCTTTTTGAAGGTGTGTGTATATATAATTAACCTATACTGTATATATAGTTGTATAGTAAAACTGTGTATTGAAATATAGCTTTTATTACAATACTTATGCTCAGTTTTGTAACAACCAAGATGACATAAACAAACTGCCTCAAGGACAAGAAAATTTAAATGGGTGATTTATCTTCTCTCCTTAGAGCATGTCAAGACATTCTGTAATCCCCAAATAGATTTCAAAGTCTCCCCAAACTTTATGCTTATCACGTAATATTAGGAAAAAAAATTTAATAACATCAACTGATGATAGCAGTGTTTGGATAGGTAGCTCAGAATACCTCTCTTCACATTCTTGCAAATAATTGAAAGCTCCCTTTATCTAGTTTCAAAGCAAACTTCAAGCTGTTTAACTATATGTACTGGATTTGGCTGGGATGGAGTTAATCTTCTTCCCAGAAACCTGTAAGGAGCTGTGTTTTAGAGTTGAGACTAAAACAGTGATGCTAACACACCAATGTATTGGTTATTGGTGAACAGTGCTTGCATAGCATCAAGGTAATCTCTTCTCATTCTACCTCAAACATGAGCAACAGTGAGCAGGTGGGCAAGAGATTGGGATTGGACACAGTCACAAAAGCTGACCTGAAGTGACCAAAAGAATATTCCATAATGTAGAACGTCATGTTCAGCAATAAAATTGGGGAGATAGTCTTTCCAAAGCAGCTGTTGCTCAGAGACTCTCTGGGCATTGATCTACTTGTGGGAAGAGGTGAGAGACTACATTTGAATTCCTTGGTTTGGGGTTTTTTTTGTGCGTTTTCTTTTTTTCCATGTGGGCCACCCCTCCTTTTCCTTCACCTGTTATTTACCCATGAGTTTTCAGCTTTTGCCCTTCTGCTTGCCTCCCCCATCCTACTAGGGAGAGACGGATGAGTGAGTGAGTGGCTGTGTGGGTGCTTATTTGCTGGCTGTGGTCAAACCAACAAAGTCTATTTAGCAGTCAAAGTGGGTCTTGAGCGGTTTTAGATAATGACAGATTTGACTGGAATGTTGTGGCAGTGTGCTTTCCCTGTTTTGCTTCCCTCCCCCCCGCCCCCCTCCAGCTCC
The DNA here is from genome assembly GCA_002844005.1 of Limosa lapponica baueri. NCBI lineage: Eukaryota > Metazoa > Chordata > Aves > Charadriiformes > Scolopacidae > Limosa > Limosa lapponica. The sequence goes on from KZ505728.1 coordinate 826,975, forward strand.
TGCTCAGGCCTTGGCCACCATGGTTATCACAACATCAGCTGTGATAACTTGCACCTGGACTTTGGGGAATGGCTGGCAACATAGTCAAAATACTGTCTGGAGTGGGGACCTAGAAATTTTGTTCCCATGAGAATATGACTATAGGTCAATTATCTTACTGTACAAATAGTGGACAGCCCCAGAGCCCTTTGAGCTCTCCTGTATGGCAGCGGGCTGCATGCCAGGATCTCCCCTTTGTGATCACTTAAGGTTCTACTCCTCAAGGTTGAGACATTCCTTGCCGCAACAGATTCTCGGTAAGTGACTAATAGCATGCTAAACATTGAAATCTTAGCTAAGTAATGTAAAGGATTGATTGCGCATATATAATCCTTTAGACATAAACCGTTGACCAAGTCTGGGACTAGGATTGGATCCAGCCGCACCTAGACTCCTCTCTGAGAAGGAGTTTAGAAAGCAAGGGGGTCCTTTCTGAACCTCGTGACTCAATGGGAGGGTCTCCCTGACAGCTTGTTTGACCCTGTCCTCTATGCAGTAAATAATAGAGTGTATCTTGACATCGAATCTCGTAAAACACTATCACATTTACTACTGGTTTTATCGCACTTACTACTGATTTTGTTAAATCACTGTTTCACCTTAATAAATATTTCACTACTTCACTCTAACTAGTGAAGTTAATCACTCCGTCTGCGGCAAATGTGCTAGACTGAATTTATAGTTGTAACTGTTTAGCTTGTACTTGGCATTTAGTTACTCACTGTTGTTTGTCACAACGTTGACTTGTCTGATTTCAATACTGTTTTCTTTGTTCCTTCACCTGCTCCATGGTGTGCTCCCTTTCTTGCTTGAACCTCAAACTCCAACCTGGCTGCTTTCAGCTTTTTCTGGTTGTTCTGTTGTTTATCACTTTGCCTGGGAGAGCTATGATAAAACCATTGGCCTTTAGCCTAATCTGCTATTTAGGCTCTACATTGCTGCCATTCCACTACTATGGGAACAAAATTGTGGAGACAGATAGCAATTACACTTTTCTCCTCTTTTCCTCTGGAAGCCAATTCGTGGGAGAAATTAAGAATGGCACCACCCCTTCTCCTCTGGGACAGACGTTTCCTGCCTCGTTACAATAGCCCTTCAGTGTCCTGAATCTCCCTGCATAACCGGAATGCTTCTATTGAGGTGTGCTGTGAATCTGGCTTTGTCTTTTCCTGAGGTTAACCAACCAGTTGGGAATGCCACACAAGGATGTGCCCTGAGGCAGCTAATTTGTGGGTGGCAAGGTGTGTGAGAGAATTTAGGGAGGTGCTTAGAGTATTTTTCACCTCTGATGATCCGGGGTTTCATGCTTGAACAGGTGTGGAATCCTGTTGAAGTGGCCTGTGGGATGGCTACAGGAGTCAAGACCCTCTAGTGATGAAGAGGCAAATTGATATGGGCTGCTGCAATGTGGCAAGACATATGTACCTGGGCAGAAAACATACCTGTGAAGGTACAACATGTAGATGTTTACCCAAGAGCCGTGCCACTGAAGAACATTGAAACAACAAGCAAGTAGAACTAGGCTGCTAAAACTGAAGTGGCTCAGGTGGACCTGGACTGGAAAGGTAAGTGAGATTTATCAATAGCTTGGTGGGCTCATGAAGCATCAGGACATATAGGAAGAGATGCAATGTACAGACAGGGTCATGATCAAGGGGTAGACTTCATGATCAACACTATCACATGGGTTATCCATGAATGTGAAACATGCCACATAAGCAAGCAAGCTAAGTGGGTAAGGCTACTCTGGAACAGAGGACAGTGGCTGGGATACCAATATGGGGAGGTCTGGAAGACTGTTTATAGCATACTACTATAAACATACAGAGGCAAACACCATATACTTATCATGATGGAGATGACTGTCAAATGGTTGGAAACAAAGCCTGCAACCCATACTGCTACTTGAAACATTATCCTGGGCCTTGAAAAACAAATTCTGTGGTAACATGACACAAAAATGGCATGAGACAACAGGACTCATTTCCAAAACAACTTTCTAGATATCTGGGCCAAAGAACATCGTATTGATTGGATGTACCTCATGCTCTATCATGCACCAGCTTCTGGAAAGATTGAGAAATTCAGGGGACTGTTAAAGACTATACTGAGAGTGATGGGTGCTGGAAGATTCAAGTACAGGGATGCAAATTTAGCAGAAAGCAGATTATCTGCTTATGAGTCTGTCCAACAAAACTACTACTGGCCTTGATTGTCACAGAAAGGTGCTTAATAGTAGACAGTTGTTTAATTTACTAGCCCAAGGTACAGTCACTAGAAGATGCAGTCAGCAAAGTGCAAAATGGAGAAAAGTAAAGTTTTCTGTGTGTTAGATTGGTTAGCAGAAGATGTAGTAGACATTGTGCATTTACAATATCTTGGAGTCTTTAACCAGAAGATGGTTACTGGTACTGGAGGGAAAATAATTTTGCTTTAACAGTTTCTATCAGTGTCTTAGGACAGTGTACAAATATTTCTAAATGAAATTTTATGACTTTTTATGACAAAGATCTTAGTTGTCCAACGGAGAAAATGCAAGTGAGAAAGAAGTAAAAAAATATTTTTTATAAAAATATTACTATGTAGCTTTTCTTTTAATTAATAAGTTACTGAGAAGATATTGTTCTCTTCCAACAACTGGTCAGCAGAACTCCAACAGGACAGATAAGGGATATATGAAGGTGGCAGTGGAGGAACTCCAGGAACACAGAAGATACACATTAAAGCCATAATTCTGTGCTGGTAGAACTGAGAGAGTTTCTCAGGCAAGACTTAGAAATGGTATGTTCTGTTTGCTGTAATTTTCCCAGATATTTCTCACCTGTCTTTTAACTATAAAATCTACCTTAAATGTAACCAAAGCTGACTTTGAGCTGTCTGACTGCTTCTAATGTGATACATAGGAGTCATAGTTTTCCTACCTTGTCTTTTTGTATTTCCATCTTTAGGTGAACCATCATGAAAAGACACAAAGTCTGCAAACCAGTTGTCTAAAGTAAGATGCCTAGTATCATCTGATATATTCTAGGGTATGTTACTTAGTTTCTCATTCCCAGCTGAGAGGGTACCGGTCACCTCTGACAGACATCCACATACTGTTTATGTTTGGATGTTTGAACTGTCTCCAGAAAGCAGGACATGAACTGATATGGTAACAAGGTTTTGAATGGTCAAAACTCTTTCTTTTTCTTTCTTTCTCTTTCTTTCATGCTTTAAAAAAAAAAAAAAAAAATCACTTGCAAACAGGTTGTATATGTGAAGAAAAAGGTGAGAAAATAGGCATGAGAATACTTAAGTTTGGGTGAAGGATGTTGTTTTCAAAGTCATATTCTTTGATTTCCCACTTGGATTTTTATTTCTTTTTTTCTGGCTAGTGCACCTTTGCTTTCTTAATCATCTGCCATTTGTTGCCTTTTTCCTCTCCTTCTTAGTTGCTATTTCAAATAAAAAGTCTTACTTAATTTTATTTGGTTTTATTTGTTTTAATATATGTCAATAATCCATAATTTTACTCCTGCAAAAGTATTTATGATTTGTTAGTTACAATATATTATTTATAAGACATAAACAAGAAGAATTTGCTCACCATGTATAGTTCAAGTTCAAATATTTTAACTTTTGAAATTCAATGACAATAATAGAATCATTACTAAACCTTTCTAAAATAAAATCCTTGTGGATGTTAGAAGCAAAATTAGCAGCAGTCAGAATGCCCATTTTCAGAAAGAACACCAATAACTATGTTTTTTCTGAGAAGCCAGTTTATTCTCTATGATCTAACAATAAAATCAGGTATAAAAGAAAATTAACAGTTAAAGCAAACAACAAAAGGCTTATTTCTCACCTAACGGAATCATGTTGAGTCCTCAAGTGCAGAAGCAACAGATAAAGTTTTTGTATATGTTTGTGGTTTTTTATCTTTGCTGAGTCTCTCTTTTTTTCCATCTGCCTGCAATCTCAGAAGCTAAACACTGTTGAGTAGATTAGTCTTATTTCTGAGAGGTGCGGTATTCACTACAACTGCTGACTGTAGCTTACATTTAGGTCTGCACTTTTGGTCTTCCTAGTCAGTCATATTGATCTTTTCGGAGAAGGTAAGTCTTTCTGTTCTTGTCAAACATCAGATCAACCTGGACTATGTGTTATTTCTCAGTACTGATTCTACTGCTAGATACTCTTTCAAACACGCTCCTAATACGTAGTCTAAGAACCCCCATGAGGATATCGCTCTGCCTTAGTCACATCAGGGAGTACTATCCTCCAGGAATCTCATTGCTCTATTAGCAATGATAATTACAAGACCTGAATGACAGAATCCTGAAATCTAAAGGCTGAGAACAGTAGTTTAGCAAATAAGCTGATATATCTGCCAAACAGAGTTATGGGCTAGGGACGTAACTCTGTTTTTGTACCAAGGAGGAAGAAGAAATAAATCTCTAAAAAGCCACTAAGATTTTTTCATCTTATACAGAGTCTGCAGTTTCACATGACATAATTTCTGAATTCAAAAATATACTGCATATTTCATATGCCTCACTGAGTGCAGTTCCTGACATTGAAATACTCATGACACTAACTAAGCCTCTGAGCACCTTCCTCTAGCCCCTTTGTCATTATCTCCCACCCCATATCCAAATCATGGGCACAATGTGTATCTCCTTCCGTTGCTGATAAAAGAACTGACAGAATTTGCAGAAGATAATGTACTTTATAATTCAATTAGCAGCTTATGTGTTTCCATGATGTATTATGGGAGACATTGTGCATAGTACTTCCTGCAGTCCAGTCAAGATAATTCATTCATCCTATATGACAAAAGTAGGTATAAGTCATTATCTTTTCTGATTGAGTCAATTTTGCTTGTAGTAGTAAAAAATTCTGCTTGAGAAACCATGGCTTCATGTTCAAAACTAGATTATCTTCTGATTGGGGAGTAAGTCAGTTGTACTTTCTTCATAGAAGCCTGTATGGTGATGTGTTTTGATTACTAGCTAAAACAGTGTGGATAACACACCAGTGTTTTGGCTATTGCTGAACATTGCTTACAACAGGATCAAGGCTTTACAATTTACTCCTTTTTTCCCCCTATCTATTTTTTCCCCTAGTTTGACCTGCTCCAGAGCAAGTAGGCTCGAGGTAGCCAAGAAATTAGAGGGAACACAGCTGGGACAGCTGACCTGAAGTTGGCCAAAGGGATATTACATACTACATAACATAATGCTCAGCAATAAAAGCTGGTGGCAGAGTAAAAAGTGGAGGCATTGTCCTCCAAGATAACCCTTGTTTGGAGACTGGCTGGGCATCCATCTGCTTCTAAGAGGTGGTTACTTATTACCTTTGCATCACCTGTTTTTTTCTCTCTTTTCTTCATACAAACTGCTTTTAGGTTGACCAATGAGTTTTCAACTTTGCTCTTTGTCCCAGTTTGAAGTAAAACCGAACCAATTTTGTGTTCTGTAATTTTACATGTTAGCTAGGCCTCCTCTAACTCTCTGAAATTAAGGGCATATTGTGGAGAAAACTGCTCGTTCTCAGAATGATAAGACCAATGTTTGTGCTATGTGCCAAGGAATGGTATGCAAAGAGGCCCTTGCTTATACTTATTCCAATAACAACCAAGGTCAGCCAATTTTTGTTATTTGCCCCTTAGAGGGTCGGAAACAGAAAAACGTAGAGGGGTCACATCTGTGGGGAGGAGTGGACAGGACAGGTGACCCAAACCTGACCAGCTGGGGTATTCCATCCCATCTGCCCCATGCTCAGTATAAAAGCTGAGGGATCAAAGGGTCAAGGTTCTTCCTGTGATGGCCAACATCCGGAGAGGACTCTGTCTGTACATCTGCCTTTGATCCCGATCCGCGTGTTCCTGACTCCAGAGCTGGAATCCAGTTCCCATCCATCGCTGAGTCCAGTCTGGGACTTCCCCAGTGCCTGCCAGTAACGGGACTGTCATCCTGGGAGCTTGATATGGTTTTGTATATATTGTATCTATTTCATTATTTTCTTTTTTTTTTTTTTATTTTAACATTAATTCTTCATCAAAGTAGTTTAGTTCATTCTAAACTTCTAAATCTCCTTATCTCTCCCTCTCCTCTTTTTTGGGGGGGAAAGGGCCATCTGTCGGTCCGGTTTCAGTGATTTAGGCTAAAATCATGACACTCTTCTCTTTCCCCATCCTGTTTGGGAGGAGGAGAGTGAGAGCCACTGTGGAGGTACGTAGATGCTAGATGGGGTCAACCCATCACATCACTCTACAAAAATGTCAAAATCATTCTTCATAAAAAACGCATTTGAAATGTTTTGTTGTTGTTGTTGCAGATTTAGCCACTGAAATATGCAAGTGATTGGAAAATTCTATTTAGTATCAAGCTTTCTATGTTATAATAGCTACAATTTATAGCCAAAGATTTTTTAAAACACAAAGATCATTAGTGTCTTAACTGTAATAGAAGTAAAAAATGGATTTGCTTGACCAGATTTGTATCCATTTTGTACTGTCTACACCCTCTATAATTAAAAAGGAAAAATAAGCAACAAAAAAATGGTTTATCTCATACTTAAGTAGACATCTGAAGTAAGTCTTTATGGTTGACCTTGTTTTAGTATGTCTGAGGATCTTTTACAGAGACATTTTAAAAAATATTAAACCTCAATACTTAAGAAATAAATTTTGTTCTTTTGTTCCATTTGTTCCAATGCTTTGATCAAAGGAACAGTTCTGGGCCAAGAACATTGGCCAGTCTGTGTTACCTCATGTCTATGCTGGATACTGTACCTGTTGATATATAATTTATGGAATGTTACATCTTGGTAAAAGGCTGTGTCTAGATGGAGTTTGTATACTTTGCCTTTAGGGTTGTACCAGCTGAAACTATTAGAAAGATCTATAGATTGCTCCTTCCTCACAAGCGACTGTATATGCTCAGTTACAGGAATATGTATGATGTAATGTGGGACAGGTGAGGAGGAAATTATATAAGAGGAAGGGAGGCCTCTGCACACATAGGGACTGAAAAGTCATCAAGAAGAACAAGGTCAGATGAGAAAGATGAGAAAGATGACAAAGTAAAAAGCTTTCCCTAAGGAAACCGCAAAACATGCTAAATGGTACTGAATTTTGGACTGAAACGTACCCTAAAGGACTGGCAAGGACACAGTGAGGAGAAAAAGAGATTTGTTTCAAATCTTTCCATTTTAATGTTTTATACAAACACCTGAATTTTCTGTATTTTAAAGATTTTACCTATTTTATTTTAATTCTGATGAAATCTAGCTGTAAATGTTGAAAATCCTTAGGTGTTTTGCTTCGCTTTTTAAGGAATGTGCCCATTTCATGCTGGTGAAAGTTCTGATGGCATCCATTAACAGTTTAACCTCACAAAGTTTTCTGGCTACCGTGATGATAAGATTATTCAACTCATGAAGGAGCTACCCTCCAGTCAGACAAGCTGTGTGTAGGGAAACCTAAAGTAAATTTCTTATAAATTAATCCCAGGACAGTGTGCATTTGGGAGGCTGTGGAGAAGATCAGATATAATGTTCAATGCAAAAAATACCCTATGTCAGGCCAGGAGACCAAATAAGAGTACGGCCGACACCCTGGAGCTGTAAACAAAGTAGTTAGTTTGGAAAAGTCAGAGCTACAGTTCCTCTGAGCTTGCCATTCATTTTCCATTAGAAAGTAATGCACATATAATTCTGTGGGCAATTTCTAGCACTCACAAACGTTAATTTCCCTCATACAGCCAGACACCATCATTAATTTTGGATATAGCTTAGCTTTCCAACTCCATTTTTATTTTCCTGTTTTTCTATAAAAATGGCCTTTGTTATTGGGAATTTTATTGACCTGAATGTTGTTAGAGACTGACTTGACTTTTTGTTTAAGAAACTGAGAGGTGTAAGCCATAGGCCTGTTTCCTCCACCCAGTTTGCACATCAGTTTTTTATTGTGAAATATAGCATAATTTGTTGAGCAATTGAACTACAAAATATAAGGAATCAGCTCTTATAAGAATAATTGAAGATGATTGGAAAAAGCAATGTCAAGTTTGGGAAAACTGAAAACTTGAGTATTGTGCTGTCAGCTTTAGCAAACTGGCTGATAGTGAGATATTTTTTTGCTATTGTTATTGTGCATATCTGCATATCATAATTTGTTGTAGATTTTTCATTTCTTTAGGATCTCTTAAATGAACTGTAGTACTTTCTATAAAATATTTTTCTGTGAAAATAATTCATTTCTTCAATAATTAAATATGTCAAGTATAAACACAGAACCGAAGAGAAGTTAAAAAAAAAAAAAAGAGGAATGTGTCTGTTCCGTGTTAGAAATAAAACTTTTCAGGATAAAACCTAAACTAAGAAAAGCACAGAATATAGATACATTGAAGATCCCGTGCATAGTCTGACTTCATGTATTCAACCCATGCATAGAAATGAAGCAACACAGCTGGGAGTCACTGCCTGGAAATAGCCTGTTATCAGAAACCTGACATAACTGATGGAATGTCACAAGCAAGGAATATGTGTTGTTCATTTTAATGACAATGACTTGTGTAGTAGTAAGAGCATCTGGTGCCTGAGAATATGGCTTTGCTTATGTCTCAGTATGTGTGCTTTGTCTTGTTGCTTACTCAGGTAATTTAGTAAAACATTAATGTGGGCTAAATTTCATTGGACTGGGAAACGATCATTAAAGTGTTTCAGATTAAAAAAAAAGGATTTCTTACAGATTTCATTCTCAGTGTTGAAAATACTGTTATGCTACACTGTATTTCAGACACTTGCAGTTGGTACTCTGTTGCAATTAAAATTGGGTAAGCCAACACCCTTGCAGATTTTAAAAAGATATATATTTTTGTCTATTGAAATTATATTTCTAAAAGCTATAGTATACTAATTTATCATAGAGTGTTACACTTAGCACCTTTACCTCATAAGCAAGCACAGACCTTCTATTGTTCAGCTTGATTCTCATCAAAGAGATTATTGTCTGTTTGGCAAGGAAGGAACTGAAGGAGACATGTAAAGAAGGTAAGTTATAGTTTAAAAAGGAAATCCTCATAGTAATTATTTGACTAATGAGAACCTAGTAATACTGCTGCTTCTGACAGCTTTTATCAAATTTAGTTAAAGCAATGAGGCAAAACAACTCTTTATATATGTTGGTGACTGCTAGGTTACATGAGTAAAGATTTATTTCTACCAATAAAAAGGAGCACAGAGGAGCAATGGCAGGTGAGGGAACCCCAATAACCCAGTCTGACATACAAACCCCTGCCCCAGCTCTCCCAGGACTATCCCTGGAGAGCCTCACCCATGGGGTAGGGGGAAAACCCATCATCTTTAGTTAGTAGGGGAGGCTCTCCAGATCACCTTCAAAACTGAGGGGAGGTTTACTTATTTGCAAAGTTTAGGTGAGTGTGGGGAAGTAGAGGGACAAGAAGTAAAAAAAGACCAGTCTATTAGAAGCCCTCCAATTTTATTCTTAACATTATTTGCATACCTAAACAATTCTCAAATTTTTTTAAGATTTCTGGGGACTTTGATATATCCACAGACTGTATTAACTGAAGACTGACACTCCCTATGTTCCACCTTGCATCCAACTTGAACATAATTATCTAAGAAAAGAGAATACTGTAATTAATGGGAAAAACATACCATTCTCTTATAGTGTTTTGAGAAAGAACACTTATCTCAAAGTACTATTGATACAGCAACATGCTATTAAACTGAACAGAATTTTCCTGATCAAAGCAGGACCACAAAGCAGAATGACAATACTTGGGAATGCAAGAATCTATTCAGTGGGTAATGAAACCTGAGGGAGATGGGAAAAGAGGAATGACACTTAGAAATACTGAAATGACGTATCGTTCCAGTCAAGTCAAATATCAAGATCAAGTATCGTTTCAGTAGTGTGCTGCTCTCTGCCACACAGGTAAAAGATAACAATGGAAAAAGGTTTTAATTTTTTCAGTTGTTTCCTGCTTTTTGCTGTTTTTTAAGATCCTGAGACAAACTGACATTATCTACAGTTCCATCATGGTCAATGATTTCAAAGCTGAAGGTAATGTAGTAAAATTTAGTTAAATCAATCTCTTGTTGTGTATAACAGAGATCTACAGGATAAAATATTTTATAATATTAAGAAGCAAGTTGAATTGAAATCACAGATACTTGGTAGAGTTTCTTTGTTCTTCACAAAAGAAAAAAAATCCAACAAAAAATCTATTGTGATACAGCTTCATGTGTTGAATTAGCCCTTTCTGCTATGCTGTTTCAAACTTTTGCAGAACAACTTATTTGAGAAGTTCTTCATAAGTATTATGTAATCCTTACAGTTGTAATGACCTTGGTCATTTACTCAAATGAGTTAATTGTCTGTCATAAGAAAATAAACTCAGTTTGCAGACCCTCCTTACTTTTTTGGAATTTCTTCCCTGCAGTCACTTGTGAATCTTTATATGTGTTACACAGTTACAGGACTGAAACAACAATAACATATTCTTAACCATCATGTGACAGTCATGGTTAAGATAATGTAACAGGTTCTGTATCTTTTAACACTAAAAACTTACAGTATCCATCAGAAAAAGAGAAATGTAAAATTTTCTGAACGTATATAGGCAGCTGTCCTTAGGCCATTCTTTAATTTTATCACTTACTTCATGAAGGATCTGATATAAAAGTCAGTCTTTATAAAATTGTTACTGGTATGTGGAGAAGAGAATATACCAAATTTACAGTTTAAAAACCTTAATTCTTATGGAAAAATGCAGCACACTTTCCTCACCCCCCTCATTCCTCCCCGTGCTCTATAAATGTTATATTTATTTACAGGAAAATACTCAAAACCTGTCCAAATAATTCATGCTTTGAATGGCACAACAGCATCTTCCATTTCTGATGAGATGTCAGGGTAATGGCCAGATGCTAACTTCTTGATGAAAGAAGTGGATACGGGTAAATATATTTCATGTTACACATTGAATAATTTAGCTTAACAATTACTTTTGTTTATGTGACTAACGTCATAACTGATCGATTACATTCTTTGTTAAGTGGTGGACAAATTAATTTTCTATATCAAAGAAGTTGTTTTTTCAGTTACTGCAGTGGCTAAAAACATTCTCCATGTGATCAAAATAAAAGACCCAGAAGAAAAGCACTGAGAAAGTAATCCAGATTCAAGCCAGAAAACAATACTTGAAAAACAAAGCAAGCAAGCAAACAAACAAAAAGTGCAACACCCGTTGGGAGAGAGTATCTATAGTTTGTTTCAGTTTAGATCTATAGTTTGTTTCAGATAGAGAGAATCCATAGTTTGTTCCAGTTTCAGTGTATAGTTTGGGCCAGTCCAGCCCAAACCACAATAAGAATTCATGTATATATTTTTCATATGCTCCCTTTTTTTCTGAGGAAGCTCCTAGAAGACAGGATAACAGGTAGCACAGAAGCAGTTGAGATAGCCTGAAGAACCGGTCCGGTGAATCTCTACTCTTTAGGCATTCCTACATTTTGCCTAAATCTGTTTGAGAGTTCTATAAATATAATCAAAATCTGTTAATCATTAATTCCTTCACTCTAAATATAAACAATTAGCCCCTGTTAAGTTTTAGATAGGTTTGTCTTGTACATTAAAACTCCTTGTCTCCCCTTTACTGTCAATTTTTAAAGTAATTCAGTGATAGGAATCCTGAGATTCTTTAGGAATCATGTGGCTTCAAAAGAGAAAACTTTCAACAAGGACTTAGAGTTCACCGAGCTCATACAAAAGAAGAGTACAAGGATTTTCTTTTTTCAGCTTCAGTCTGACAAGGGAAAGAAATAAATGAAGAGAATGGAAAGAAACACTTAAAGACCTAAGAAGAGGCTGTAAGAGTATAACTTAATTGCCCTCTCCACATACAGTTGGCTCTTTTAATGAAAGATGACATTACCCTACAATAAAAAAAATGGGAGTGGCAGGAGGAGGAATCTATTGAATATGTACAATGAGCAGAACCTTTCTAATTTCACATCTCCTAGATCTTGTGAGGACAGTTTCAGCTGCCTCAGGCAATCAAAGACTCTAGCTGTCTGCACTACTCTTAGAGAAGTGTTTTAGGCAAGTTCACAGTGAGGTAGTAACATATTTTCCTGCTCTGCTTAAATGTATTACATTGTTATGTCTGTCAGCAAATTTATTTTTGCTTTAGACTTACAGTCACGGAATTTTCATATGAATTTTGATAAATTCAACCTTCTTAGTGACTGACAGTAAATGAAAATGACTGACAGAAATGAATCTGGATGTTTAGATTAATGTAGGAAAGTTCACATTAATTTATGTCAATTCAAACTTGTTAATAACTACTGTTGTGGTAAGGGTTGCAGATAACTTATGACATTCTCTGTGCTTGGATTTATCTCATTTTTATTTGACTGTTTGTTTGTTTTGGAGACACCAAGTGCATTATGTTAAAACTGCTTCCTAGTCTTCTTCTGTATGACAAGCTAAGCTATGTATCAGGGGAAAATTCTACTGTATATACATAGATATAAGTAGGAAATTATTTGATTTGTGTTGATAATGACAAAGTCTGGACACCCATAACAAGAAAATGGAATCTGTGTGCTTAAAACCGAAGGAGGGGGAATAAAGCATCATTTCCTACAGCAAACTATTACTAAAGGACAGAAGATAAATATATCTTGCAAACCTATTCAAAAGCAAGCCAGTTGAAGGGATTCAAAGATGAAAAACCAAAATAGTAAGGGCCTGAAGTTTTTTACTTCCCAGATTATCACTTGCAAGATGCAAGATGATTCAGATAATGGAATTTGTAAAATTGTAAAAGTCAAAACATGTTATGAAAGACATTTATTTTGCAGATCACTGGCCAACGTATAAATTGCTGACTGCAGGCCATGTTCAGATGAAAGTTCTGTAAGTTGAACAGAAAATAGAGCTACATATAAAACTAAGTAACACCACAAAACCTAGTAATAACATATAGCATTTCCTGTTCAGTTTTAGAAGGACAAAAAAACGATTGATTAGAATTTCTGAAACAAAAGTGTAGGAACTACATCTCAAGCAAAGAAAAGAGATCACAAAGAATTACAGGTCTAGTAAATATACTCAAATATACACTAATTCAAAAATTATCATACACTATACTCTCACAAGCTGATATGGTGAAGTTTTAAAACTAGAGAAAGCAAGCTGTGGATTAGGAGATAACAACAAGGTCAAAAGTTTTCTGGGGAAAAAAGAAACAACAAACCAAAAACAAACAACCCAAAAAACCCCACAAAACTTTCTTTTCTTTCTTCATGTAGTTAATGAGTAAGAGAGGACTTGAATCCTGTATATATCTTAAATGCAACCAAAAGACAAATAGTGAGTTACAGAAATCAGCAACCGAAGATCCAATTACTACTTCAGGAATGTGACAAATGCTCCAGCAAGCAATATATCTAAGTGCAAAAAAAAGATCCAGCTTCTCAGTTAAGTCTTATTTCTTTTCTCAGAGAATAAGTAATCCAAATGGAATGAATTTTTCTTGACTGGAACTGCATTCAATGTGCTCAAGTAAACATTC